>CM070669.1:25391377-25569330 GCA_036346575.1 Dendrocalamus sinicus
AAAGGAAGGGATTGTTCTTGGATTCTAAAGCAAGATCCTGACGAGAAGAACCCCATGCCCGAGGAAAGGTGACCAGCTTTGCGCACACGCATGGAGTAACTAAAGAAATCATGCACGAGCACGCCTCACCTTCGACATGTCTACTCCGAAGCGCGAGCACCGGCCGGCGGCCGCGAACGAAGATCCCGGCAGGATGCGGGTGGAACGGGTAGGAGGGGATACTACCGCCGGGGATGTGTCGAGGGTCAGAATGAGAATGGCAGAAAAGCAATGGTGGAGAGGGCGGGTGGAATACCAGGAGGGGAAGCAGCTGTAAATAAAGCTGTAGCGAACGGGGGTCTCACGTAACAAGAAAAGAAGGCAAATGGTTGTGCTCTTCCTCCCAATCGGGTATGTTTGGCCTGGCTTAAGCTCATGCATCAGTAGGTTGCAATTAACATCTTAAATGTGTAGTATATTTTTTTTCCAAACAATGTGTAGTGTATTTTTCCAAACTTTTGCTGCCGTCCTGGGATAAACCTAAGCAATTAGGCTGTGACGTTTAAAGTTAGTTTTAGGACCAGTTTGCAGCTGCTATGTTATGATGTGGAATGTTGTTAGTTGATAGGAACTTCACTGGTGCTAGTAACATTTTTTCTGCTATGGCTCAATGTTAGCGTTTAATTTTGGTTTTTTGGACATATTTAAGTTGTACATGTGTACGTATGCTTGCCGTATACGTAGAAGTCTAGTCCATCTGCGAGTTAGTTTCCGAGTCGAGTTTGGTTTGCTGCATACGTAGAAGTCTAGTCCGTCTGCGAGTTAGTTTCTGAGTAGAGTTTGGTTTGTCGTATACGTACTTATATGAGACGTGTTGTATCCGAGTCGGTTTGCATGTTTGCATGTGGTTTCCGTGTCTCCGTAGATGTAATGAGTATATATGCATGGGCATTGTAACTGAAGAGAAGGTAAGAAGAAAAGCAGCAGAGAAATAAGAAAAAGAGGGAGCAAGGTGCTATAGAGGAAGTAACTCGCGTGAGTCTGTTTTTTGGTTGTTTTATCGTGCGTCTCGAGAAGACAAATCACTAGAGGAGACGTAGTGCCGTGGAGAAACAATCCAATAGAGGAATAAATTGCAACAAGTGATATCAGAGCATGGGTGACAAGGCGAAGTTTTAGAGTGGGCTAATCTCCCTCTAGTACTCTCTCTTGACGATCGACAACTACCCGGTGTGGCCAATGAAGATGAAGGCGAATATGCGCGCCTAGGGAGTATGGGGCGCAGTCGATCCGAAAGGGAAGGACAAGGAGGTGGACGACAAGTTAGATCAGGCAGTTTTGGCCCTCATCTACCAGGCGGTGCCAAACGCGATGATGCATCAGCTCATCGGCAAGGAGACAGCACGGAAAGCGTGGGAAGCGCTTCAGACGATATACGAAGGAGTTGATCGTGTCAAGGTGCTGCGGCTCCAGAATCGGCGGAGCGAGTTTGAGAATTTGAAGATGGAAGAGACCCAGTCGGTGGACTAGTTCACCGGCAAACTAAGTTCGTTGTACAATCAGATTAACTCTCTTGACGACAAGATGGAGGAATCTGTGGCAGTAAAGAAGTACCTATGCGTGCTTCCGGAGAAGTACATATCTGTTGTCACAACACTTATGTACTCCCCCGATCTAAACAAGAAAATAGAGTAGATCAAAGGATCTCTCAAAGCGTATGAGGAGTTACTGAAGGGGTTTCAGTCATGCAAGGAGCAAGGATCTCACAACGAGCAGACGTTGCTAGTAAGGGGAGATCCGAGAGACGGTCGTGGCTCATCATACAACCGCGGGAGGTAGCGCGGTCGAGGTGGCTAGAGTGGTCGAGGCGACAGGGGTGGCCGTGGAGACAAGGCTGGGCAAGGCGATGGCGAGAGATCCTATGATTTGTCACATATCAAGTGCTTTGAATGTGGCGAATACGGGCACTACGCGATAAGATGCCACAGCAATAAAAAGTGATTCAACTGTAACGAGTTCGGGCACTTTGTTTTGGATTGCAAGAGCAAGAAGAAGGACGTGGAAGTGAACCTTGCCAAAGACAAAGAAGAAGATGAAGGAGAGCTAGTACTTCTCTCCTCATATGTTCAAAAGGAGTCAGTTATGGTGGAACTAAATGAGGAGAACGTAGTTTCAAAACTATGCACGAAGGAAGAAAGCCATGATCACACGGATCAATAGTACTTAGATAATGGAGCAAGCAACCACATGATGGGAGATCGCTCCATGTTCCACAACGTCATCGAGAAGGTTTGGGGCAAGGTCAAATTTGGCGATGGCTCCACGGTGGAGATAAAGGGCAAAGGGATGATGATGCTGCAACGCGGGAACGGGGATAAGAAGTTGTTGACAGGAATCTATTATATACCAAGTCTATGCAACAACATACTAAGTCTCAGGCAGATGACGAAGAGAGGATGCAAGGTGGTACTGGAGGATGAGTTCTTGCGAGTGTATGACAAGAACAGAGATTTGTTGATGAAGGCGAAGAGATCTCCAAATCGATTGTACAAGATTCATTTGAAAACTTATAAACATGTTTGGGTAGAGAGAGGCACAGACGGACGAGGTGCAAAGGCAGCAGGAGGCAAGCCTGGTGCACAAGAAGTCGTAACGAGGAAGGAGACTAAGCCGATGAAGAAGCGAGATGGGGCAGAAGGCATTGTCGTAACGAAGAGCGACCCCAGAGGAGCATACACCGAGCATGCAGTGGTCATAGTGAGCGGCACAGGAGGTGCACACAGGCATGCAACCAACTCCAAACGAGCGCATGTAGGTGGAGAGGAGCGAAGCGACGGCTTGGGCGGTCGACACCGACCACATGCAACTGGCATGGTCGTTGCGAGCAGAGGCTCGGGAGGAGCTCTCACGCGGGCAGTAGAAGGAAGTCGGAGATGGGTCCCGATGTGGCGGGAGGAAGCACAGCGTGGAGGACGGTGGTCGAAAGTAATGACACACGACAGTGAGAGGAGATGCTTGTGGAGGAAGCAGGGTGCTCCAGCCCAGACAAGTATGCAAGGAAGAAGCAGCAGCAAGAAAGAAGGTCAACGTGATCAAGAAAGAAAATCAAGATTAAGGAGGTGATTGTTAGAGTTTAATCTTGGTTTTTTAGACATATTTGAGTTGTACACGTGTACGCATGCTTGCTGTATACGTAGAAGTCTAGTCTATCTGTGAGTTGGTTTTCAAGTCGAGTTTAGTTTGCCATATACGTGCTTATACGAGACGTGTTGTATCCCAGTCGGTTTGCACGTTTGTATGTGGTTTCCGTGTCTCAGTAGATGTAATGAGTACATTGTAAAAGAGAAGGTTAGAAGAAAAGCAGCAGAGAAATAAGAAAAAGAGGGAGCGGGGTGCTATAGAGGAAGTAATTCGTGTGAGTCTGTTTTTTTTTTGCTGTTTTGTCGTACGTCTAGAGAAGACAAATCGCTTGAGGAGACGCAGAGCCGTGGAGAAAGATCCAACAGAGGAATGAATTGCAACACTCAAAACAATGCTTTCGGCTAAGAGCAGGTACAATAAGGCTTAGTCAGCAGGCTATAGCAAATATAATATCAACTAAATTTTACATGGCAGAGAGAGAAAGAAAGAGAGAGAAGGAAGCTGGCTACTAAATTACAGCTAGCTGTAGCACGTAAAAATAAGCATTTCACTCTCTTACACGTGGGGCCAAATAGTTATTGTAATAGCTACCTTATTGTATGAACTATTTTTTTGAAGGCTATAGATGAAATGGACAAATGTTATAGTCACTAGTTGACTATACTATTGTACTTGCTCTAAGAGCAAGTACAATAATGGTCTTATAGCCAAGTTAGTCAGCATTTTTGCTGATGTGAAGGAGAGAAGAGAGGAGAGAGATGAGAGCTTGGCTCTCATGAAAGCAACAAGCTGTGCACGGGAGCCTATGCAGTGGTGGGCCAAGATAATAAATGTATGTGAGGAGGAATAGGAAAAAGAATGTGAGACATGGTACCACATAATAATAAAAAAAAACCTTTTGTAGACAAATAGAAGACAAATTATTGTATAACTTGGCTCTTATAACTTGATTTATAGCCAAACACTTGGCTCTATTATTGGACTTGCTCTAACTGTGATATCCGGAAGAAGAATAAAATAAATGCTTTTGAAAAGCCACCGTGACATCAAACGGAGTCTTAACTTGTTAAGCTTGTTTATTTTAAGAAGCCACTACTTCTCGGGTACCTATGGATGAATGATGAGCACCATGTTATTTGGGTCTTCACGCTTTTGTATGCACCTTTTTGCTGTCTCTCTCCCTTCGTTTTTCTTACGTGGCATGATAATGGCGGGGGCGCAGATAGTGGTGAGTGATTGGCTCCATTAGTTTGCAACTTTATGGGTTGTTTTCGATCCGGCCCATCCGGGTCCAGAAGGCCTATCGAGTCCACATCCATCCGCTGTACAAAACGAAGCCGTGCGCCGTCACCATTTTACACTGCCATTTGTACTGTACCCGCAGTTTAGGATTTCCTGCATCCATTGGCACGGTTGACGACGATCCATCCTACGAAATATAGAAAAAAATTCAAAATTCGAGTCTCACCGGAGGATTAAAAGAGAAAAAAAAGATTATATTTATTGCTATGTCGAGACTATAACCTATTCTTGATGAGCGATTACAAAGGGATTCTACTAGTCTTAACTTTGCTATTTTTTTTGCCTCTGTTGCCTTCATAAAATCTCCTATGTTTTTCTTCTCTCCTAACGCTTGTCAATTCCTTATGTACGATCAAGGAATCGGTTGCTGTCAGATAGAGACATGACAATAACTATTGATCGGCTATTATCGATGAGAGAAAAGTGTAGATATAACAAATATAACCATGGAGCTGTTATCATAAGAGGCATAGGGTTAAATCATGGTGTGGTTAGAGGAGATAGAGGAGTACGTACTCTATTTCACCATACGCGGTGCTGCCTAAAGATAAGCCCACGTATCGGCTTATAGAACCTCCGAATGGTAGCTAGTCAAATAAATAAACAGTAGTCTTCTAACCAGGGATACTCAGGTAATGCTGTTAGGTGATCTACGACCACACTAACTTAGAGCCTTAATTATGTATTAAAGCAATATTTAATAAATTATCCAATCCTCGTCAATGGTTGATGTAACATAGGAGGTGTTCGTTTTAGTTTCTGCTGATGGATTTTGAATGAAAATAAATAGTAACGATTAAAAGAAGTGATTTTTAGAAAGAAAAAGCGATTGATGAAAAAAGTAAGAGAGATCTGTGTGCGCGAGACGGAAGCGAGAGGAATAGGGTATATTATGCACACGTGACCCCCTAACTTATTTTCGGAGCGAGACAGAAGTAAGAGGAGTGGAGAAGCTATTTCGGAAAACGCTGATATTTATATTAGCTTCTGATTTCTCTAAACAAAAGTCAGAAACAAAAGTCAATATGAACAGTGCCATAAACACCAAACACTTAGTCTTTGGCAGTGGCGGAACTAGGCCTCGTGTTATCTGGGCTATAGCTCGAGGCCTGGCAACCAAAACTCATGTAAAATTCATGAAAAATCACAAAAAAAAATAGAGTTAGCCAAAGAATCGGTCCAAAAGCAGCTGGCCTAGCCTGAGGCTTGGACTTAGGCTGGTTCCGCCCATAGTCTTTGGTAGCTGTTTACCATTGAAATGGAGGGGAAAAGAGGAGCAACTACTGATTAATATATCTTTTTTAGGGGGGAAATGAAAAGGGAGTCAATTGGTTTATTACCTTTTTGAAATACACAAATTTTATGAAAATCACATAAGAATTGTATAATTACTGTGAAAATTTTGCATTCTAAACATGACCTTGAGCAGTGTTGTTTGGGGCAGCAGAAGACTATTCACTGCTTGTGACTTCTGAGCTGACTTGCTCGAGTGCACATACGTCCTACAGCGATGCACGAGTACATATTCGGCTGATGTCACAAGAAGCCAAGCAGGTATGGATTCTTTTCTCACACTGTACTCGCTTGTACCGTTGTACGTATGAACGTATCTCTTGATTCGTACGACCTCACAAAAGTCAACGACGATACGGACGTAGAAGGGACCGTACGTTACTTTTTCTTCAGAGCTCAGTACAATACGTTCGTTAATTTAGTCGCAATAGCCGGTGAACCACGTTTTGTCAGAGTTTACCGCTTGGATGTATGTACTATATCACAGTATCATCCACGAGAGTCCAGATGTCCTAGACAGAGTGCTAGCTCGGAGCATGAGTAAATCCTAATCGTCCAATTTTAAATGGAAACATAAGATTGTACTGGACGATTGCACTCAAAAGGAAAGAAAAAAAGATTATGCAACGATTAATCGAGCTCTTTGGAGATGTTTCGTCATCCAGTCCATCCTGTTATCACGATAGAGGCTCCGCTCGTTTGAATTTAGACTTGCGACTTCCGGTTTATTTTTTACTATTTTTAAATTTCGTTTTTTCTGATTTTTTAGATTTTTTTATCTTTTTTCCCATATTTATTTGCATTATACGCACTGGGTTAACCTTTTTATTTTTAAAATTTTTAAATTTAATTATGTCTAATAAGGCACCATCAATTATAGCGTAATTTTAATCAGTTACAATAAAAATTCAGCTATAAACTATAAAAAAAAATTAGCTCAATCGAGCACCACCACCAGATCATGCCGGTCAATTACATTACGAATGCCTGATGGATTATTGGATTGGGTTTCGAGTTTTGTTTGGATCTCTTGCAGGCGTGCACGCCGAGGAATTGTCCTCTGCGCTTGTAAGTACACGCGTGCACGTTTGCGTCAGGCTTGGACTGGATTTTGACACGTACAAAACTCACAGTGTAATGCTAGTACTTTTTTTGACGGTGCATTCGTTGCACTTTTCAGATCGTTTCTTTGTTAAGGTGGTGGCAATAGTAGACAAGCGTATAAGCTGAACCGGATAGGCCAGCTTGTTAAGACTCCCAACTCAATTTCAGCTAGGAGAGGAGCAACAGCATGTCTCAGACAACATAGTATCCATGGCTCAATCGTTACTTGGGTATGATAGTGGATATTATTTTTTTAAAGGTATTTAATTAAAAATAGAAATAAAAAAGAAAAAACACTAGTATATATCTATAGATAATACAAAGACAAAAGAATAAAAAAGAGAAAGAAGAAAGGTATAAAAAAACTATGTTAAGAAATCAATACATTTTAAACGACTTTTAACTTCTCAAGCTAAAATCTATTTAGAACAGAGCCTAAACCTGTTAATGATTTGCTTAAAGAGTATGTTTCAAATGATTTTTTTAACTTTTAAAGCTATAAATTATTTGGAACCGAGCTTAAATCTGCTAATGATTTGCTTAAAAGAGGACGCGGACCTCTCACATGTACGTCCAATCGGTGCAACCCCTTCTTGAGTGTGCATCGTTTTTGTCGTCGAAAACGTAGACGTGACGAGAGAACGTAGAGAAATAAGGCGAGACGTAGTACTACGAGTATCTGTCCAACAGTCCCAAGTGATTGGAGGAAGAATGCCGCCACGCTTGAGGAGATGTGACACTGCAATTCTGCTCCTGCGCTTCTTCGTGTAAAGGTAGGGACCGTACAGGTTTTCTTTGTGCGCCAATGGTTTTTATCTTAGTATAAATATTTATATAAATAAATTAAATACTAATAAATCGTTTAAAAATACTATCTTGATAAACCATTTTAAAAATTACCAGAAAAGTTGCTTTTTTGTTTATTCGAGAAAACATATAAACTATAAACTTAGAAGAAAAATGAGACCCATGTGTCGTTTGGGAAAAACGGAGCAATGTGATCTTGAAAAGTGAAGAGGGTTGTATAAGTTTTGGCTTGAGAACATCCTAGAGAAGGAAGTCATGAACTGGTTGCGTCTGCTTGCCAGTCAAGCTCTTTTGGAACGCGGAATCTATACAAAAGTTTAGTAGGAATTTCTACATCCACCTAGTTCCAACTTGCCCCACGCCGGTGGGCCGGTCCTCATCGCAGGTGCTGGCATCCGTGTTTTTAATTTTTTTTCCTCGAATTTTCATATCTTCTCATTTTTTCTGAATTGGTATTTGAATTTCTTGTTTAATTTTGTTTCTAATTGTATGATCGAGTATGACAACTAGAGAGAGTGAATAGGAGCCTAAATTTATTTCGAGGTGTTTTAAAATCTTTTTCTTTAAGCGGAAGTAACATTCTTCACTCTAGTAGCTACAGAAATTATAAAGATTAAAGACAAATAATCTCAATCTGATCAAAATGGAGTAAAAATATGTTTTAAAACCCTCCGGCTGACTGACCCCTACGTACAAGAGGTCTGATCTCCAGGTAGGTTAGACAACTATTTCAATGGCGGTCAGACCGTTATGAATTGTAAAATCAGGGGATACTACAGTAACCCTGGTCAAGCGGTCAGACCGCTGCTATAGTGCCAGTCAAACCTCTGCTATAGTAATTTCAGGAATGAATAGTGTTTTCAGCCTAATTTCAAATTCGAAAATCGATGGAACTTTTGATCTGTACATCCAAATGATATGAAATTTTGCTGTGTTCTTCTCTAGGATATCGACAACCTATTTTAACAAACGATCATAAAAATTATGGTCAAAGTTGAGATCTTTTTTAGCCTGATCCTCCTACGTCTCACCATGATCTAGCTCCGAAGTCCTGCAACAAACACCAACAAGCAAAGAGTCACATAACACCGCATGATACACAAATACATCAATTTGTGCAATTAATACATACAATGTGCCAGACAATAAATCCATGTGCACACAAGCAACAACACCCAAGTCAAGCCATGACCCAAATTCCAAGATTTCTAAACGACAGTTTTAGACCACCGAGAGAAACCAGTCTGACCGTCAAGCACAGACCGGTTAGACCGCTGGTTGGTCTACCATGAGTACTCGAGGTCTACAACAATCGATCGCAATGCCTACAACTACGACTACCGACCATCGACCATCGATCGTAAAGCCTACGACTATCGACCGCAAAGCCTACGACTACGACTACCGATTACAAAGTTTACGACTACCGATCACAAAGTCTACAACTGTCGACCGCAAAGTTTACAACTATAGATCGCAAAGTCTATGACTATCGACCATTGACCATCCGTGGTCGTTCAGGCACTGTAGCTTTCGACCATCAACCATCTGTGGTCGATCTGCCGATCAGATCGCCCACCACATGACTGTTCGGAATGCCTATCACAGGGTCGACCGGACTACCGACTACCTAGGGCCACTCGGACCGCCTGACTACAAAGTCAAGGACCACGTCTCCGACTACTGTCAGCGGTCGAAGTTTGCCACTCAAACTGCCAAAACAAAGCAGTCAGACCGCTTAACATGAAGATTCCAGCAAACAGCCCAACCAGAATGCAGTCTTTTGTAAAAACATCAAAAACCAAACTCAACCTTCGAAGATACTCTAGTCCAAAAATCAATTACTCATCACAACCATAAGATGACCTCCACATGGTCTCACACTAATTTTCAAACATGGAAGATCCCTGCCCAATTTCCTGTCCCAACAAATTAATCATGGGATTATCCCTTGGATTCGGTGGTGGATGGGGATCAACCCAATCCAAGCGGGGATGGAGTTTTCCTTTGTTGCCAAACAAGCCCCTAGTGAGAATAGATGTTTTTTCCCTATAGAATTCCATCGTTTGAAACGAAGCATAAAAGTTTTCGTTTGATGTCCCTATTTTTTTTAAAAAAAATCGTTTGATGTACGAAGAAGAGATGGTTAGAGCAATCCAGTACATGTAGAAACGTACCTGAAAGTGACAAGGTTCTAGTAGCACTTCGTCTCTGACATGCATGTTTGCATTCAAGCTCGTTCCAAAAAAGTGTGGGGGTAACAAAGAACTTGTACATTGACCATCTAACTGAATCATCGACGACACAAGTCCCCTGTTGCCCAATTTACTAGTGTTGGACGGGACTGATCGGCAGCGATGTTTCTGAGAAAAGAAAAATGTATACCATCCTATCTGCTGCTATTTGGGCCCCCTCCTGCTCCTTTCCTTTCGCACTTCTCTGAGACAAATGTGCCGGACCAACATTTTGCACCGACCGTCGGCAACAAACAGTACACGGCTCAGCTCGCGTTTCTTAAACCAGTAAACCACGCACGAGTGGTTGCACGGTTGCACGCAGGAGCACCCATTTCCGACCATCGTTTCAGGAAGAGAGTGCGGCCGAACACGAAACTAGAGGCGCCATCCAAAATGTATTCACCTCGCAGCAGTTCTACTAGTGTATTAGCCAAATCTTGCCTTGCTCGGTTGGACTGAAAAGTTACAACTTATGGTTGGAAATACACTGTAGCTGGTTGAAATTTCACTGTAGTTGAAGGTGTCTTATTTGGCTTAATTAAATTAAAAAATTAAAATAGAAAATTATGTTAGTTCATCTCGGATAACACAAACGAATACGGGAATTAAAAAACGGTAAAAAAAAGATTTAAAAAAAGCAAAAAAAAAGAGAAAAAAACAAAATTTATAAATAGTAAAAAATAAGTCAGATATCAGAAGCTGACAGTGAAATAAGCCGGCTTTAACTTTTCTTTTGCCGGTACCATGCCCGGCTACTGCCTGCTGGCTACCGTGCTTGTTGAAACGAGAGACTCCACTCCGGCCGTCAGGTTACTCGAGTACGACCAGAAAGAAAAGCGAAGGCCTCTTTGCATGCACGCGAAAAGCCTGCGCCGGCCGGCGAGAAAGCGCCTGCCGAGCTCGCTTGCATGCTAGGAAAAGTGGGGCACAGCCGCGGCCGACCGACGGAGAAAAGCCTTGCTCGTCGTGCCGTCCCGCTGCGCCCGCGCGCGCCGGCCAAATGGCATTGTTGCCGCCGGGAATTTTCCGGATCATAGCACCGTGCCTGGGCACGTAAAGGGTGCAAAGTTTAAACAGTGGATCAAGACATATCAGCCGATTTTTATCGAAATCGGTAAGGACATATAAACCGGTGGTGATTGTCGATAGGAAGATAACTTGGGTAAAAACTGATTCTAGATAACAGGTCGATGTGAATCAATATCGTACTGGAACAATTCTCAGATAAACATAAAGCAACAATGATCATATTGAATTACAAAGGATAGATTAGACCAGAGACTTCTTCTACGATATAGAAAAAAAAATTAAAGATACATAAAAGGTAAATATTAGGTGGACGAGGACAATCTCTTGGTCCCTATTTAGGGCCTGTTTGGATCGCCTAGAACTAATTATTAGTTCACTAGTTGGTAGACTAAAAATTAGATGACTAAAAATTAGTCAAGTGCTGTTTAGATACATGGACTAAAAGGTGGTGACTTTCATGGGCAAATACATTTATACCCCTATATTTGTTAGTGTGTTGCATGTGGAGTAGTGGAGAAAGGGTAGCGGGGGTATTTTCGTCTTTTGCTGTTTGGTACCACCTTTTAGTCCACAATTAGTCCACATTTGCCAACTAATGAACTAATAGCTAGTTGGGGGATGAACTAAAAATTAGTCCAGGTATTAGTTCACCTGTTTGGATGAACTAGATCTAAACTTTAGGTGACTAAAAATTAGTCAAGAGATCCAAACAGAGCCTTAGAGCATCTTCAAGAGATGCCCAATAAATTCACACCCTAAATCTCTTTTTACAGATCCTAACCACGATATAAGGTCCCAAAATAATCATTCCCTCTAACAGATACCCTAAACCAGAAAACAGTATTGAGAGCCTAGATCATCCTCTATAAGTAGAGAGCAAGAGCCCATTTTTTGGGTATGTTCTATTTTTGGGAGTCTATTTGGGAATCTGTTGGAGCTACTTCTTACCTTTCAACTCTAAAATTTAAATATTAAGAGCCATATAGAGTATCTCTTGGAGATGCTCAAAGTGTGTCAAGGCTTCGACCGATGTGTACCTTGATCATGTTGCCGGCTACGTTACTGAGTCGTTAGCCCCTTAATATTCCTTGCGTGCAGGATCAGAAAAGAAGTTGGAATCGAGCACGGTTACACATGGGTTGATTCCCTGTGCACGTGGTTTATCTTCATTGCATCCGTACGCATGGAAAGCAGTCTCCTGGCCTTCAGTGTATTTACGAGATTTCCATCCCTTGATTTGGCCGTTGGATGCAATGAAGGCAAACTTCCTCCCTATTAACCTGGAAGTTCTTCTCAGATGTTAATTGCTTATGAAGCCGATTAGGCCACAGGAACATGCATGCATATCCATGTACTGCATGTACACTCGTATATGCTCTCGATAGAATATCGTCTTGGACTCCTTGCCTCCTCTTTCTTCTATATATCCTTGATCACGCGCGTACATAGAAACATTTCCTTGGCTAAGATCCTCGTAACATTGTATATACGCGTACAGAAGATGGATTTCTTCGCTGGCACGGCCTGATAGCAAGTTTTTCTCACGGTCTTCATTAGCTTTGGTCGTAGATTATGTCCAACTGACTCGTACATCGATTGTCCTATCTTTTACATGCTTTATCTCATGATCCCATCTATCACTCGTAGGATCTGTTTATATTAATTGCGACTAATAATTTTTTAGCTATGACTAATAACTTTTAATTAAAAATAAATAATAATAGCTAAAAAAAGTATTTTTAGAAGTAGGGCGGAGAGATGAGGAAAATAAGGGAGAGATGTATATACGAGATGGAAATAAGAAGAGTGTAGTATGTGATATGTATGTGACCCCTCTATTTTATCTCCTAAATAAGATGAAAATAATATTAGATGTTCACTTAGACAGTCTCTTATTGCTAAACTTGGACCAAGGAAGAAAAGCGTGGCTCGCCTAACCGAATGATGGGTGTCGGCCGCCAAATTATTCCGTCGGCTGCGGTGTCGTACGCCGTACGAGGCTTGTCTCATCACGCCCAAGTGGAGGCAGCCTCTCGGTGCTGCGCACGAGAGTAGACGTACTACCGGTCTACCGCCCGAGGCCGTGGGTACGTACAGCCAATCCATATGTTTATGCGCTCTTATCCTCATCTTTAGGTGACATTTGTGATCATTGCAGCAACTAAAGTTTCCTTCTTTTTTGGTTGTGTATTTGCTTTTGGGCAAGTTCATGCGCGTTTGATTAGATGGTCGATATGATTTCCAAGCTCCCTTCACCCAACGGCATAAAATATGGTCATGTTATTTTAGACCGTAGCTAATAATTTTTATCTGTATTTTTTAAGATGATGAAGACATCGATATAGACGACTTATATGGTTTTAGACTTATAAAGCTATTTAGAGAAGAGACTTCAAGAAACTGCTTAAAGAAACCATCCCACTTGTTTCAGTTTTCAAATAAGCTAAATTCAAAGCCACAAAATAAAAAAAGGACATATGAATTGCCTAAAGCTAGCAATTGCGTGGTATGCACTAGCCTAAATTAAAGCTAGCTCCCTCCCTGATTAGCTCGCTAGCTCTCCGCTCTCCATCAACCATTTCTTCACATAAAATAAAAATGTTAATCCATGCACATACAATCACTACTAGACCCATATAAGACCATGTTTAAATATGTTGTGACTTTTAGCTAATTATGAGAGAGATTGAGAGAGTTATATAAGATCACTAATATTAAGAAACTATTCCGTTTTCTAAAAGCCTAAAGACAGAAATTGTTTGGAGCAGAGCCTAGTTGCATATATATTTTATTCACGAGAGCAATTTGCATAGAGAATTAATGTGCGAAGTTATTTATAAGTGCAAACGCCATGGTGATAGTTATTGGGAAATGATGGGGAGATAAACAAAAGCATGTATAAGTGATAATCCAACGTAGTAGCATTATCTGCAGCATATTTAGGGGTATCTGCCCATGCAACGTCAACAAAAGTGTATACTTACGCCCCGTTTGGTTTATGGTTAAGAGGTGGATTAGGGATTTAACCCGCTAAGCATCATTGGGTTAGAAAAATGTCAACTTTGTGTGGCGTTGCATTTGCGCTTAATCCCAGTCAAAACATTTTAACCCTTCTAATCTAGAATTAAGCTAACCCACAAAATTTAGTGGAATAAGTTAACTCAGCATAACTAATACTCCTATATTTTGTTTTTTTGTTCTAAACTAGCTAATCTAGCCAAGTAGTAATTTAAATTAAGAAGATTTATTGCTAACACAAAATTTAAGTTAAGCTAACTAAATTGATTAAGAGTAGCTAATCCGATTATTTTCCAAACGTAGCCTTAATAAGGTACTATTTTATTTTTATTAATGATACCGGTCAAAGGGCCTAATGACCCCCTACCTAGATTGATAGAAATGTATCAACAACAACCGCAATGGGACAAAGAGAGTGGACAAAAACTACTCCGGCCTACGTACGAGATGCGTCCAACATGATGTTTTCCAAAGGGCATCTCCCATCAATGTTCGTATGGTAGTAGCTCGTAGGCACATATCTGGATCAAATAAAAACAAGCTGTGTTCGTAGGGCCCTTCTAAAACTTTGGTGTTTTTACCACTTGACTGGTACTCACTCTTCGGCTTTTCGATTGTCGCCTCCGGTTTTTTAAGGATAATGTTCTGATCGTGCGTCTAATAGCACGGAAAACAATCGGATGCTAACTTCAACGATAGACCCGCAATCCGGTTTCAGAAGAAATTTTTTGTTGCGGTAAGAGATCATTTTTGTTTGTATGGATTCACTACTACAGAAAGTTTAATATTAGACGCTAAATCACAGACAGTTTTGTGAAACCGTCTGTGATGTACACTATTGCAGACGGTTTTAATTTGGAGGCCGTCGTGGTATTTGTGGCGGGAAAAGGAGTATCACGAGGCGGTTTTACCATCGAAATGCAGTGATCTTTGGAATATCACTGACGGTTTTATAATAAAACCGTCCGTGATATTCAGATTATCCTGACGGTTTTATTATAAAACCGTGCGTGAGTCGTGATCTTGGAATATCACGACGGTTTTTAATAAAAAATCGTCTGTGATAATCTGGAATTATCACTGCATCGTGATATGTTTCCCGCCTTGCAATTCCTCAAAATTTCATAATTTCCCGCCTGAGTTCGAGTAGGATTCAGTTTTGACACACCTTCAGTAAAACGGGTATAACTTTTGCATACGGTATCCGTTTTCGACGTTCTTGTACTCGTTGGAAAGCTAACGACGAGCCCGATCCAAAAAAAGACCAGCTTGCACTAGTTGCCCAACAAGACCCCGAAAATCAGCCATCTTTGGACTTAAATCTACGTCGCAAGTTTTTGATTTCTGTTTTTGCCCTTTTTCTTGGTCTTCCTTTCAGAATTTGGATTTTGCTTCAACTGAAAAGTTGTAGATTTCATCGAAACCTTTCAAATGAGTATATATAACCTATATAAAACTTTGTTATTTTATCTTTTCAGACTAGTTATTTATATTGCATCGGTATATAAAATTTTGTGCTCTAATTCACAGACGGTTCTATATATAGAACTGTCTGTGATATTCATTCATCACAAACGGTTCTATATATAGAACTGTCTGTGATAATCTGTGGGCCCGTCGATCCTCCTCAACCCAATCCTAGCCAATAGAAATCCAGCAATCCTCACCCCACGGATCGTAGCTCCGCCTCTCCGTCCCCGCGCCTCTTCCTCCCCTATAAATAATAGTCTCCTCCTCTTTGCTCCTTTTTGTTCTCCTCTTTGCTGTTCTCCTTCGCCTTGCTGTTCTACTTCTCTTTGTTGTTCTCCTCCTCTTTGCTGTTCTCCTCCTGCTCCTTAACCCATACCATAATAGTCTCACGAAGCAGACGATGCACAAGGCAGCGCTCAATCAACACCGACGATGGTGGGCGTCAAAGACATCTAGCTCGCGCGCTGCATCAGGGGCGAGAAAGCCTAGGCATAGAGGATCTTTGCTTTTCTCTATTCTTGTTGTGTTAGCTAGATGAGCAACTTGTTTGTTGTTCTCCTCCTCTTTATTGTTTGTTGTTTGTTTGTCTATTCTTGTAATGGTAGACTCTAATCTTAAAATGTGTACTGTGTTTCATACTGTATTTGTTTGTTCTCATTTCAATTAATTGATTTGCGAAATGAATGTTTTATGTTTGTGAAATGAATTGAGATGTGAATTGGATGTATACATATACATGTTGATCTGCTTGTTTCAGAGAGCATGGCTAGAATTTCCTGAGGCTAGCCAATAAACAGAAATAGATTTAGGGGTAGAAGAGAATAGCAACCGTCTGTGATATTTACATCACAGACGGTTCGAAAATCGTCTGTGATAACTTTCGATTATCACTGACCCGTAAATTTAGACGGTTCAGAAAACCGTCTGTGATGACGTTTTTGAACCGTCTGTAATAGAGTTTTCTGTAGTAGTGATTTGTGGATTTATTACGTCAGTGTTTTTTTATTGCACTCGGTATTTCAAATATTTCAGGTGGGGCGTATGTTGCAATAAGCCTTTTGTTTTGCCGGCTGTTTATTTTTGTTGCCCTTTCAAAAGTTGTTGTTCCATAAGGGGGTCATGTTTATTGCACTGCATCTTACGGATGGATTAGTTAGTGCTGGATTCTCAGTTTTCTTTAGATTAGGTGAGCCAATCGGAGGTTGGACCTGGATCGAGGGGAAGACGATGCTAGGGAATGAGGTCTTCTACATTTCCATGGGTCGCTTTTCGTTGTGGGTGTTCTTTTTTTCACCAAACGGTATGAGATTCTAACGGACGAGATGCGATTGTATTATGATGATCTAAAGGTTGTCAAATGTGTATAATGCTAATCGGTCCTTTTTTTTAAAACTCGCTTCTCTTCGCTCCAAGTTGGGTAGATGTATGTTTAAGAAAATGTGAACTTTGTGTGGCGTTGCTTATCCCGGTAAGGAACGTGTTATGTTGAATGCGAGTGACTGGTTCTGTGGACCACACAATCACTTATAAAAAGTTGATAGTACTACGTACTAGGTGCTACCTCCGTTCAGTGTTACTCTAGAACATCTGTGAGCAAATTTTAAATGTTTAACCACTAATACAGGCAAAAAGAAAGGTTTGTTACAGGAAAATATATTAATATTCCATTATTGAACCTGTAGAACTAGATAAACGATTCCAAAGAGAGACTTCAACGAGGAACTTTTTTGCTGACATAAGCTTACCAAGCAATATCGTATATACTCAAATTTTGTGAAAACTAAAGGTTTTTAAAAATGATTTTCAATACAACATATTGATGTATATAACTAATATAAGATGCTAGTGTTCTTACAATATATTTTTTAGGAAAAAGTTCGTATAATACTTTGAACGTTGCTCGAAAATTTGTCCAGTACTCCGAATTATAAAACCGGACATTTGATCGCTCGAACTTTGTAATCCAATTCAAATAACACTATGACCCGGTTTCGGATGGTGGTATTATTCATGTGGCACGATGAGTGGATGGTTTTACCACGTAGAATGATACGTTAGTCAAGTTTAAATGAATGACAGGTGAGACCTATAGGTCATTCTCTCTCAAATCGAAACAGAGAGGGAGGAAACTACATGGTAGCCATAGAAGTATGGCTGAGAGCTCGGTGGGGGGAAGAAGCTCTTGTGGACCTTACATATCATTGACCTAATTTGACCAACGTGTCATCCTACATGGCAAGACCGGCCACTCATCACACCATGCGGACAATACCACCATACGAAACTAGGTTAAGGTGTTATTTGAACTGGATTGCAAAGTTCAGAGGTCAAATATCTGGTTTTATTTTTTGGGATGTTGAACAGATTTTTAAGTAAAGTTTAGTGTGTTACGTAGACTTATTCTTATTTTTTTATGTGGTGCTGGTCACAGAGTGCAAGTTACTTACGCTAAATCAGTACTAGCAGATCTCATCTAAATTATGCTACTTGTTACCCGGCCCTTTTCTTTTTGAAGCTAACCATTGCTCACCACACATCTACAGGACTATTCATATATGGAGCACGGACAAAATGTTTAGCTCACAAGATACTACGGATAACCATGCATGAAAATCGTGTCAGCTACTGATTTAGCAAAAGAATATACGGTTATGCTGACATGAATTTCAAGAGTACCAAACTATGTAACCTGAACTGAATGAACACACAAACCTAAGGAAAATATTATATATGCGAGTTAATCTAAGGAAATATTATATATGCAAGTTAATTGTATATAATATCTGGGTTATAAAAGGTACACAAAGGGATGTAGATTTCGTTCGATTTACATTTGTATGTGATGTAAATCAAATCTTCATTCACAATGGAAACAAAATTTGTACACTGGTGGAAAATAAACCCACGACTTCTTTTACATCGACGTGTGGAATTTTTACCTCTTGGTTCTTAAAATAATTTGGTTTGAACCCAGTATGATAGCACATCATGTACATAAGCTAAACCTAGAAAAATAGGAAGTAAACAAGTCTTATATAGAGTTACACAAAATCTTTCTGCTATATAGCATGTTAATTGATGTGGGAGTATATGGGATATAGTAGATCTGATTTTCATCATTCACATTTAATTATTTTCAATATGCAGTTGGTGCTTAGTTTTCATTTAACCGTTTTCACCGACATCTGATTGCTTTCACACAGAAATTAACATAACCGTTTGACTTTGCAAGGCTGCTCGGCTGATCGTGTCCTCCGGAAGCCACAGCATGATAGATGGCTGGCTCTTTTTTAAACCTAAGGCTTTCTCATTTTCTCTTCGCTCCAGCACACCACCTCTATAGTCTCTTCGCACGAGCACAGCCTCCTCCTCGCCCTGCGCGCCCGCAAAGCACGCGCGTTCCCAACAGAACCGAGAAGGCTTCGATGAAGGCGATGATACCTCGCCGCCGAGGCGCCGGTGGCGGGCTGCGCATCAAGAAGAAAGCCCGCGGCTTCATGTGCGGCTGCGGCGGCTCCAAGACCGTCTCCATCTCCGACGGCTCCGACAAGCAGTCCCCCTTGGCCACGCCGCCCACAAACGTGTCGTATAATACTACCACTATGTCCAGCACCACCACCACCACCACCACAACGGCGACAAGAAGAGCAGGAAGCAAGACGGCGTCCTCCGCTGCCGGGGCGCCATCCTCGTTCTCTCCCTCCTCCTACTACGCCGACACCGAGGACGCCGACACCAGCGTGGAGAGCACGCCCAGCGTGGCCGCGCTTCTGCGCCAGCTCGGTGAGCTCGAGCGGACCGTCCACTCCCTCCAGGGCTCCGTCGTCGAAGGCGGCAGCGGAGGCGCCAGCGGCAGGCGGCACAGGCGGACTGTGAGCGAGGGGGGAGGTGGCGGCGCCAGGAGGGTGGAGGAGAGCGTGGCGGTGGTGAAGGAGTCGACCGACCCGCTCTCCGACTTCAGGCAGTCCATGTTGCAGATGATCGTGGAGAAGGAGATCGTGGGCGGCGCCGAGCTTCGCGACCTGCTCCACCGCTTCCTGTCCCTCAACTCGCCGCTCCACCACCACCTCATCCTGCGCGCCTTCGCCGAGATCTGGGAGGAGGTCTTCGCCGGCTACGAGCGCACGCCGGACTTCCTTGCCTCCCACCGCAAGAAGAAGCTCCCCTACGCCAACGTCGCCGGCCAGACGGCCCACGGGCACGGGGAGTCAATCAGTCCCCCACCACTGACAAGTGGGACACCCGAAAAATCCTAATGTGTACGCGGTGCTTGATTTGTGCTACATCGATCCCAGTCGTTGATTTTTGATGGGACAAGGTAGTAGGGTTTCGTTTATTATTTCTTGATGAGTTGCTTTCCGTCTGTTCTTTTTAATTGAGACTTATAGCCTTTAGTTACAGTTTGTAATTTTTGTACTATTTATGTGAAAGATTACAGAGTAACTGAAACTCATATATGGTTTTTGCCGATATAAATGAAGTCAGTAGACTCCATCTTGAAAAAATACTCTATTTAAAAGTTAGTTACGGTAGAAAAGTTAAAAACACAAACCAAAAATTAAAAAAGAACATACCTTCATCGGCTTTAGTAGCTTGTACAAACAATTGAAGGGAATGGGCAGGTTCCAAATGTCTTTGTTTCCAATTCCCAAAAACTCTTTTCCAGAATTTCAGTGCATGGTGATAAGGAAGTCTGCTTCCGTTTCCTCTACATGTTGTTTT
This sequence comes from Dendrocalamus sinicus, assembly GCA_036346575.1. Lineage (NCBI taxonomy): Eukaryota > Viridiplantae > Streptophyta > Magnoliopsida > Poales > Poaceae > Dendrocalamus > Dendrocalamus sinicus. The sequence continues at coordinate 25,411,480 of CM070669.1, forward strand.
TAGCCGTTGGCGAGTGGATCAATCATCGGCCCCTTTCTTTTGGTCTTTTTATTTTTGTCTTCTTTGAAAGTCAGAAAAAAAAAACAAAGTAGTTTCTTGCTAAGGATTTTTCAAACAACTTCCAAAGTCTAAAATTGTGGGTGCCATTTATATCAGTAACTCCACCATCCACTGTCATATCAAAAAACACAGATTAAAATAATCAACCGCAGCAACAAAAAAAAACATCCGCTACAACCTAAAAGAATAGACTTCAATCACACGCAGGATGGACACGCACAATAGCTCTGTTCCAAATAACTTCTGGCTTCAGAAACCAAAAGCCGTTTGGATCGTATTTGCTCTTACTGTGATTTTTCTTTTTTTTATTATCTACAGAGATATAAATATGTTTTCTATTTTTATTTATTTTCGTTTAATTAAATATTTCATAAAAATTAGCAACCGCTGCATTGTTATTAAACACGACGGCACTTTTTACCGTGTCCGAATACAGCGCAATAACCGATACAAAAAAACGGGGGCAGTTTGAAGGAGGCGCCCGTCATTCCCGCGGTGCTCGGGTTTGGTGGGAACGGGCGAAATGCTGTAGCTAGCTAGCGATAGCTTTTGTCGCGCGCGGCATGCAACTGCACCGCACGAATTGTTGCCATCGAGCTCGCACAGTCGCGCGTACGGAGTCGCGTAAAGATGCGCGCGTTCGTGCTCGTGCATCAACGTCGTCTTGCTTGGTGCAGCGGAGCATCGGTTGAGCCGGGCGTACACGGCGGGGTCTATTTTTATTGGTCTTTGTTTCTGCTTTGAAAAACAGAATCTAATATAAACATATGGTTTTTCGAAGAACTTCTCTAGCATCTAATCTAAAATTATCAACAGAAGCCAATCGAGAATGACCCTAGATGAAACCACGATAGCCTCTGGGCGTAGAGATGTAATCGGAGCGAACACACACATATGTCGCTTATCCTATATCATATTTCGTATTTTTCTTAATTTGAAGTCAGATACAGATAGTGTCATATATCCATTTTTTATTCTGTATGCATTCCACAAGTCTTTAGGCGATCGGTCAGACAGAAATTATCAGCTTCTTTTGCACCCATACACAACACATTGGACAGTAAGGGATCAATCAGAACGAACACGGAGAGACTAATCATTGAGATGTCAAAGGAATAGTATTCAATCGAAGGAATAGTATTCAATATTCTCTGCTTATTTAGATGTGGCAATCCATTTATCTGTTATCTTGTTCCTATGTGAAGTAATAAAATACTTCCTCGTGTCACTCGATATACAGATATATATGGATAGATATCACTCATCTCGTATCTTATTCCGTATTTTTTCCTCGAAGTCAGATAAGGATAGTGCCAGATATCTATTTACCTTCTCGGTATTCGCTTCACAAGTCTTCAATTGATCGATTGAAAATTATCTGCTCTATTTTGCACCCTATCCCCTTGTGTTGTTTGACCGCGGGAATTGCTTGGCTACTCTGATGCACCTCTTTAGCCCAAATAGAGCACCCTCTGGCCTAGAAACTTGCCATTGTACCTAGTTGGTGTTCAGCTCGTCATAACAGAGAGTACGAAGAGAGATAGTCGTGTGCGATTATGGGCGATATAACTGAAGTTGGTATAATATCTACTACAATCGACTTATAAACCCACTTTTAAAAATATTTTGTTTAAAAGCTAGGTACTATAAGAGCATCTCCAACAAATCTTCTAAAGTGCTCATACCCCCTATATTTTAGAAGAAAAGGTAAAAAAAAAAGGCTCCAACAGATCTCCTAAGTGGTACCCAAAAATATAGAGGACTCCATCCCTGATTTTTCGTCCCCCATATATGGAGGACGCACACTATCTCTTAAATCGGCCCCAACGCTCCTGTGCCGTCCGATCCCCTAAATTCTTTGGTTGGTAGTTTTTGTGGATCCAGATTTTAATTTAGGGGACCATATTTAGAGGACTTGTTGGAGGTTACATATTTTTAGTCTTCTATATTCTAAATTGTGTCCTCTAAAAAGTGATTTAAGGGATGAGATTTAGAGGACATTGTTGGAGATGCTCTTAAGATAAGCCATAAACTAGAAGCCGAAATCTCTTACCTACGGATCCCTATGGGCCGAATATAAACGATGGGCCGGCCTCCGCACGGTACGCTCGCCAGCGCACGGTTCACCCAAAGCCAGAACTTCAATTCCCACGCGTACCAGTGTAGCGTACACGACACAGGCCGTTGGCAGGCAGGCAGGCAAAGTGGCAACGGCAACGCACCCATGATCAAAGCTCGAAAACCTCAGCTCGTCCCGCCCCCGGCTCCTGATCCGGCGGCCGCTGATTCCTCTGCACGCTCCTGCATTTCGCCGAAAGGCGACTACTGCAGGTATCACCTTTTTAGATTAGTACCCATTTACTGAAGACATTGTGCGGGCTGAATAAATATTAGTGAAATTGAAGACGGTACTAGGCAAGCTTCTGTGCGCAAACTGTTTGGTAATTGATAGATTTAATCGAATATGTTGACATCAATCGTGCTGCTTTGGTTATTGGCCCAATGTTTGTTCTGTATTCAATTGTTCATACTTCATAGTTTCCTACTTGATTCCATGGCATATTAACGCATGATTCCTATATGATTTTCAATTTTTCATCATTTCTAGCGAAATCTTTGATGTACGTTGCTGATTTTCTATGTTTATCTGGCTTATAATATGCCATCACTTATCAGGTTAATAAGAAGATGGAACTCGTTTTTGCAAGTCATACTTTTGATGGTTGGGAGAGCTGGATGCTGGAAGGGTCATTGCTGGAGTGTTGCAAACTGATCAACCGAATAAACTCTTTGGTATGCCCATTTGTCATCGCCGTTTTTGTAAGCAATAAAGGAATAAAAATTAAAATGCACCAATGTCCCCATCTATGGTAGATATCCCCAGTTCCATCTCACAAAATAACTAGGCTCCATTCATGTTCAGGCAGTAGTATATTGTTAAATATTAACTTGAAAAGAAACACCTGCATTGATACCGTGCCTTGCATATATACCCTTCATGGACAATATTTAGCTTTCTGATGATTTAAGTTTTCTGTAGGTTACGCTGGAGGTCTATATTGAGATGCTCGCAGCTGTGGGTGAAGAAGATGGCGTCACTAGGTGGCTCGGTTAATCACCAATAATAATTCACCTGTTTAGGAGAATCAAAAGAACTGACTCAGTGTTGTATTCTGGCTGGCCTGATTTGCTCCCAGTTTTTTTTCTCTTGCAAACTTTCCACTTTTGGCTATTCCAGTGCAGAGACCTTGCAGAGCCACTGTGAATTGTTTTTCTGTCGTGCTGCTGTAACCTGTATCAGTATTCAGTATCAACAACACGCTTGCTATGTCCAATGGAAGGTTCGAATTACTCAGCTAATTTATTGGCTCTCCACTGAAAAGTAGCATCAAAAGTATGCCACACTGAGAGTACATAAGTAGCAAGGTGCAGAGATGAGTAGTTTCAGTATCTAGCATCCTTGTGCGGTCATTTTTTCTTGGCCTTCTTGATTTCTTCCTTCCACATCACGGGCCAGTTGGCTCGAGCCTCTTCCAGGCCGAGCAGCGACCCTTCCTTGTCCGGGTCCCAGCTTGCCGACAGCGTCCCGTAGGCTATCCCGAGCGCCGACGTGCCGAAGGAGACGAGTGTAATACTCTTATTTCTGAGAGTATTATGAAACCCTCGCAACTGCTCAGGATTTTTCAGCTGCGAGTACATCCATCAAGTGTATAACATTGCCAACACATGCTTAAAATAAAAGCCAACTTTATTACAATATAAAGGCATAGAAGCCAAATTTTACAGTAGGGCAAGCGGCTCTTAGATACCTTACAAACAAAAGAACGCCACAGGCACGTCTGAGCGGAGGACGACCCTAATTCCGCGAATCCTCGATCCTGTAGAGTTCCACCCCTTTGCCTTCATCTGCCTCCTCGCTGATGACTATTTCTGTTAATATTTTTAGCAAGTATGAGTACAACTACCGTACTCAACAAGTCACACGGAGATTGCTATTAACTACATGCAGGGTACATCAAGTGATGGGAAAAAGTTTATATTTTATATGGATGTAATTTTAGTTGTAAACAGGTTTTAAACGTAAAATCATAACTTTCTATAAACTTCAGGGGGTTTTCAAGGTTCAATTACCAGACCATCAACATTACTAGATCCTTTCCAAATCTACTTATGCCTTGTTGCTGGAAAGTGGAATCATCCATTAAGCATAGCTTCATTTACCGGAAGCACGACGTATTCGAATACATTTTGTCATGACTTTGCAAAGCTGCCCTGCTTTACCCACAAGATTCCTTAACTCCGGCCAAAGAGTTAAGAAAACAAAATTGTTCGCTACTCAATTCTTTATATAGCCTCTACCTAGTAGGTTTCCTCAACAAGCTCAGGCCACCACCTGACTTATCTCAACCTACTATTGTGTGGACATCAGATAATCAAATCAACCATAAAAACAACAACGGCGCCAACTTCCATACGACCCTTCTCAACTCCCTTCCGTATGGACTCACACTTTGCCTCCACCTTGCGTTTGTAAAGGTTCAATTGAATTTGAGTAGCTACTAGACCAGGTTTGACGTATCAACGCTTGTGGTTGGGCGATCACTATGTTCTTTACTCAGCATAAGGGTCTAGTCCTTATATTTTCACCGGTGGCAATTTCCCTCTACAAATCTGTCCAGTGCTTTAATACTCCCATTGATTTGTAACATTTTCCTTCACCCTAGGTCACGGGATCCAACGATCCTCGCTTACCCTAGAACCACTTTCCCAAACAAATACCAAATCTTTTAGTAACAGTAGATGATGATTCTCTAAGCTATCATATTCACATTATTACTATACTTAATATTACTATGTTTTGCCAAGATGAATATGGCCATCAAATTAGACTGGGTTTTTTCGGGTGGTAGGACATAACTAGTATCATGTCATTCTAAGCATTTATTGTATACAAAATAACAGTGCGCAAATAACGTAATGCAAATATTAATAAATAAATAAATAGTGGAATGTAGGTTCAACATGATCAAAATATGTGTGACTTGCCTTGCGAGTTTACGATTTCGATTAACTTGTATTCTTCGGCGGGCTGGGCCTGGACTTGAACTTCTCCTTCCTGCTCCTATGAATCCTTGACTTCGGAAGCTAACGTAAAACAATTTAAAATAAATTAATTCCATGCCCGAAGGAATGAGCGAGGAATAAAGAAAATAAAAGAATAAAGAAAATACGGAAAACTCCATTAAATTGGGATTTTGGGCTTTTAGGAGGGCTATATGGGGAAATGGACCTTGGATTTGGGTTGGCGGGCTCGAGACGAATCTAGGGAGTACCAACATGTATTTTTGGGCTCGGACGGACATCATTCATGGGGCTCGTGCGCTATTCATTGGACTCGAACCGGACTCGGCGAGTGGACTCCGTCTAACCGCGTCACTCGGGTCCGGTCGGTGGGCGCGGTCGAGTTGGTTGGACTCAGCCGAAACCGGGGTGGCTCGGTCGGGTGTGACCGGTGCGGGGCGAGCGGGCTCGGCTCGGCCAGCTCGGGGTGGCTGGTCGGATGAAGCGATGCCCGAGGCGCTGTTCTTCTTCTCCGCTTCACTCGCGTGCGAGAGAGAAGAAGCGGGCTGCCGGCGGCGGTGGAGCAATTTGCGACGGCAACTAAGGGCATGGACGGGTTCATGGGGTTGTGGGGAATCCATTTTGGGTGGTTTGGGGGCCGGCGGAGGCGGCGTTCACCGGCGGTGAACTTTTCCCTTTTTGCGGCTATTTTGAAATTAGGGGTAATTGGGAGCTTCTTCGGGCAATTGGGTTGGTATTAGAGCATCTACGGGGCTCGGGTAAGTTCATGGAGGGGCGGGTTTAAGCTGGGAAAGGCCGTGCAAGGCCGGCCACGGTGAGGTGGGTGCGGCCGACGGTGGCCTTCATCGGCAAAGAAGGAGGCGGCTCGAGAGCCTAAGGTGACGGGTTAGGGAAGTTCTAGGGAGCAAGGGGAGGCTACAAACGCGGGCAATCAGAAAGTTATGAGCTAAAACGGTGGAATCAGGTTCAAACCTAATCTAGGGTTTTTCGGTGATTGGCGATGGTGGGGGCAATGAAAGGTCAATTGGGTGTGCTAAGAGCTCCATGGGAGTGTGCGGAGGAGTTCAGGGGCTCTTATAGGGTCTCTAAGGCGGTTGGCACGAAGAGATGGCCAAGGCGATGGCGGCGCATGGCATTGTCGGGAGGATTCGGGAAAGCACGGCGTGGCGGTTGAGGGAGAGGGTTCTAGGGTGTATGAGCTGTGCAGGGACGGGAAGATGCGGGAGAACTCAGGAGGGCTTGGCGGCGAAGCAACGAAGCCAGGCGGCAGCAAAAATCTTCAGCGGTGGTGATATTTTGGACAGTGAATAGTGCCGGTATTAATCCCCCCGTTCATGCATTGCCGACAGAGTTTAGGGGCGGGATTGGGTCAAGAACTCAAGATTCGTGCGGATTAGGCTGAAGAAGTAAGAGAGTAAACCCAAAACAGAAATTTAACTCAAATTTTGATTTTGCAAAAATTGGGTTTGCTTCAACGAGGATGGTCAGCAGCGGCAGCCACGACGGCACGTCCACCCCTTGCCCGCGCTTGAGCGCGTCGTAGACGTTGAGCAGCCCGACGCCCTGGTGGACACCGGGGCCCACTGTTCAGAGGGAGGTAGTTGCCATTCCTTGCCCTCCTGTCAGCCACCATAGGCCGGCGTTGCCTATGGCCCGACGCACGCTTGTGGTCACTGCACACGCGGCCCACTAGGAGGATTTCAGCGATGGAGCCTGTCAGAGCGTTTCCATCGCCATGGCACCGGCGAGCTAGAAATTTTGTGTTAATTGTGTACTATTGATGCTCAAACATATGATGAAAGGTGGTTGTCAAACGATTATCTGCTGATCGAGCAGTAGCACCAGTTAAACTATGCACTACGGTTATTGTATTGTTATGTTACTTAACGTTTCTATATATGCTATGTTCTTTTGGTTGTAGTTGATAGTTTTTCTCTGTGATTTTTAAGAAGACGGTGAAGACTTTGATGTGGACGATGCACACAGTTTTAGACTCGAAAAATCGTTTGGAGAAGAAGAAGTCGCTCTGTTTGTTTCGGTTTTCAAAGAAGTGAATCCAAAATCCATAAAAAAAAAACAAAAAAGAAGAGCCATAATTAGTTTGTTTTTTCAATTAATTGGCTATTTTACATATTTAGTTGTAAAACCAACTAATTTTATGGAGTGATAACGATAACAAATAATATCAATAAAAATATTATAAATGCGTGAACATATTATTCAAATGTATACCTATTTCAACATATTTTATTAGTATGTTAGCTTATAAACCCTACCACCCGAGAAACATATATAGTTTTTAGTACATTTATATTTAGTAGGGTAGAATTGATGCACATATTTATGTCACGTATAGCTTTAAAATCTGTAAGTAAAATATCTTATATAAAATACTTAATGTTAGTTTTGAATAATTGAACTCATCATAATTGTTGCAATAATATAAACAGATGGAGAATCAGGTCGACACTTCATTTTTTTTTGAGTTAGAAACTGAATAATTTTCTAAGAAATGAATAAAATAAAGTAATTTCATGCCATTTACGTGCTGCCACATAGGTTGAGAAAAAAAATGGTGTGTATAGATATCACCTGGATGTTTTCTTCCCAACAAGCATCCAAATTTTGGACCGTTGGATTACGGTCTCTTTTTTTGGAGGGGGGTGAATTTTTTTTGAGGGGGTGGGAAGAATTTGTGGCCCTTGGATCTCTAATCCAACGGTCATAAATCTAGATGATAGTTAGAAAGAAAACATTCGGATGATATTTATCAATACCCAAAAAGAAATCCGATTACCTACGAAATCCTAATGGAGGGTATGAAATACAATTTACATCTAATGCCCTCAAGTATCATCAAATTGCAACGAAGTCCAAATTAAAACAGAATTTATAGCTAACAAGAATGTATATACATATTTTTTAAATGGAATGTTCGTGCGGACAGTGCGCCCTAGCTGGCTCCGTCCATGAGGGCCATGACCATGGGCAAGGCTGGCCGCTCTCTTGGCAGCACGAGGAGCCATGGAGCGCGCGCGCGCGCGCACGGCAACCGCACCACTCGACGGCTGCGGCTGCGAGTGTGCGAGGAGTTCCCGGCACGGCGGGGGAAAAGTTAACGATATTTGAAGCGGGCGGCGCGCGGACTGGCGGGACCTCCGTTCTCCCGGCCGTTTCTTCCCTGGGCTTACCCTCTGCCCATCGCTTTTCAAGCATGTTTAAAGCTCAACAACTCCTCCGGATCCAAGCTAGCCGTTGAGAGAAGAAGAAGAAGAAGAAGAAGAAGAAGAAGAAGAAGAAAGACGATACGTACGGACTGAGGGGAGTGAGTACGCTGTGAAGGATCGGACCGTGGGGGCCAGAAATGATGGGAGCCACGCAGGCATTGAGCTGGAATGAGGAGCATTTTTATAGCATAACAACTAAAGGAAGCAAGTACTAGGGGTACTAAGAGAAGAGCCTCAGTGGCTAGAACCGTACACAAGCACGACACACCCGCGCCATGTGATCGCTCGTGTCCATGCAGCAGCAGCTGGCTAGATCCAACAGGGAGGCACGAGTTTCTTCGAAAAGAGGCAAGACAAAACCTACTTTCTCGTTAGGTTAATCATCATAAAGATGGCGTCAAGTACTCCTAGATGGGGCCATGCGTACTGGAGTAGTGTTCAATATCACCGCCGTATACCTGCTGTGTGATTAAACCATTGCTGTCATGATGGAAAGGATGCAACCGTCGTACAAGATGATCGAATAGATGGAACTTGTACAAGAGCATTCCGTTATGAACCTGAATTCTGAGAAAGCAAAAACATGGTGCGTGTCCCAGTACCCCACATGGCAATCTGTAACGAACAGCGAAGTTCATACAAACTCTGCCTTGGATCGAGCCATCCATCCATCCATTCATTCATTCATCACGTTTACTGCTCGCGTTCGTAACTGTACGACGACGCGTGAGACGACAAATCCCGCGCAAGCTGGAGTTCCTGCAGGTGATTGCAATCGACAATGTCAGAATACGGCAAAGGGAGAGTTATACTAGTTGCAGAGTGATGTGGCCTACGGCTACGACTTACGTCTCTGAATTTCAGGTCGTCCTCGAGCATATGGACAACATGGCTCATCGTCGGTCTCTGGCTGCCGTCAGGATCGACGCACCGGAGCGAGGCGAGGACGGCGCGCTTCAGCGCCTTGGAGGGGGGCATCCCCGGCAGCTTGGGGTCCACCACCTCCTCCACCCTCCTTTCGGCGACCATGCGCTTCAGCCATTCAACCAAGTTCACCTGAAGAAGAAGCATGGATTTTATTTTTGCATTGCATTGCCGTGGAGGGGTTTAATCAGCTCTGCTACAGATGAATCAATCATGCAAGTGCCAAGCAAGTGCCGTAGAAACGGCGAAGATGGTTAACCTCTGCAGTTGGCCTGGTGTAATCCACAGGAGTTCTGCCTGTTATCATCTCCATGATGAGCACTCCAAAGCTGTAAACATCGCTGCTCTCGTTTAGCATTCCGGTTCTTGCGTATTCAGGCGCCACATACCTGAAACACAGCAAAACGTTGTAGACAACGTTGAATAAGTACTCTCTGAGAGGACAAGAAAACTAATTAGACTGACCCGAATGTCCCCATGACACGAGTGGTAACGTAGGGCCTCTCCGAGCATAGAAGCTTGGCAAGCCCGAAATCTGACACTTTGGGGTTCCACTGCCGGTCAAGAAGGATGTTGCTGGATTTGACATCACGGTGAACGATCTTGGGTTCCAGCCCTTCATGAAGGTAGGCCAACCTGAACAGTCAGTATTCCAGATAAATCAGTGTTCCAGAGATGCGTTGTTTAAGCAAAGCAGTACTGACAATATTGCTTTCTGACACTATTTGCCTAATCATGCCAAGCTAGCAATGGTGAATGCTTACAGAACATAGTTCTCCTCAAAATAAATCAAGCTAATCCAGTCCAGTCTTTGCTGAATTATTACGTGCAAATTAGTATTGATGACACGAAAGGAAGCATTACCCTTTAGCGGTTCCAAGAAGTATGTGCATCCTGATATCCCAGGTCAGTGGACTCACTTCACCATCGTCGTGATGCAGCCACTTATCAAGATTGCTGTTCTCCATATACTCGTAGACAAGCATCCTATATATCCAACCACAACAATGCTATGGATCAAACTGCTGTCAATTCAGGGTGAACAAAGATAACTGAAGAAATGTGGGCTAAACATGTTTAAGTTGATGAACATATTCCACTGCACCGTACGTACCTGCAAGCTCCCTCGCTGCAATAACCCAGTAAACTGACCAGATTCTTGTGTCGAACACGCCCGATCGTCGCCACCTCCACCCCGAAATCTTTCTCGGCCTGGCCCCTGATGAAGCACAGCACAATCAGTGATAATGTTATGGCCGTGGGCCAGCTGCAAGGAATCCTTAGCAGCATCAGCAATCCCACTAATTAAGGAGAACTAATTTAGTTATAGCTTTGGTTATCTAATTTGAAATGTTTTCTTTATTAGTGGGAAGGTTTAGATTTGTTTGTTAGGTGGCCGGCTCTATATAAATATGATATTATCATCTATTTTTATTAAGCAAGAAAGAACAAAGTTCTTCTCATATAATATAGTATCCTCTCCTCCTCCTCGGAAGCCATGCGCTATCCCGCTATCCTCTCGGCGGCATTTACCCGCAAGACCATAACAGATAATTTCTGTTCTTTTTTTACCAGGAACGAGGAGCAAAATGGGACGAGCAAGCAGACGAATTGGTTAAGACGACATCTGCCACTAAAGGGTAGGACACAGCTTGAAACTTCTTGGGTCCCAGTAGGCCAAGAGAAGCAGTTACTGCTCATGAACCCAATTTCAAATCTAACGACTGCTTAAGTCCTTGCGCTCAACTAACGGGAAAACACACAGTTTACCCTGATCACAAAAACAACGGAAATGTGAGATTTTTCAGCATAAAATCCAGCAAATATAGAGGAACTCAAAACAGAAAAGTACGATCAGAAGTCTAGAACAATGGAAGTCTTGCATTTGGGATCAATCCATATTTTGAATCCAACCACAAATTCATACGAACAAACAACAGACAGCTTTGGGTTTCAAATCCATTCGCATTTTGAATCTAGCAACAAATTCAAATATAGAAAACCAACGAAAAGATTTGAACTATGTTTCGAATTCAAATAGAATAACTGAAAATAGGCCGACAAATTCGAAATCCCAAACAAAGTTTACCTGTTGTTGTGTAGATTCTTAATGGCGACGGCGGTGGAGTCCCGGAGAACGCCCTTGTAAACCACCCCGTAGCCGCCCTCCCCGATCACGTTCCAGGCGGCGAGCCCGTTGGTGGCCTCCTCCAGCTCACGGTGCGTGTACCGCCGGCCCCACCCGCGCCGCGACACCTCGGGCTCCGCGTCGCTGCCGCCGCTCGCGGTGCTCCAATCGTGCGCTCTCACCGCTCGTCCTCGCGGACTCCACCAGGATCAGCGGGGCCTTCTGCTCCGCTTTGATGACCTCTATCGGCGGCTGGAACGGCGGCTCAAACGGCGGCGGATGCCAGCGAGCGGACTCCTCGATGTCCTTGGCCGGCATTGGCTGACGCGCATGACGATGTTTGAGAGACACGGCGCTGCTGTGGGATAGGCTTGGGGCGACGCGGGGCATCTCCGGCGCCGGCGGCAGAGGCAGACGGTGAGGAGGAGGACGGCGAGGATGGCCGCGGCGGCGCCGCCGGCGACGAGGACCCAGACGCGGAGGCCGAGGACGGAGGTGCGCTGCGAGAGCCAGGCGCTCAGGAAGCCGACGCTCCACACGGACGTCGTCCCCTGCTGCTTGTGCTGCCGAACGAGGTGGGGCGCGGTGGCGGCGGCTGAGGCTGAGGCTGAGGCGGGGGATGGGGGAGGCGGCGCGGGGCTCTTGGCCACAGGCCGCGCTCGTGCAGCGGGCGGCGGCGGGCTCTTGGCCACAGGCCGCGCTCGCGCGGCGGGGGGCGAGGGACTCTTGGCCACAGGCCGCGTTCGTGCGGCGGGGGGCGGGGGACTCTTGGCCATGGGTTGCGCTCGTGCGGCGGGCGGCGGTCAAGGCTGCGCCCGGACGTCGAGCCGTGGAAGCTTCTCGGTTTGGTTGGCTCACTCACACATGCATGCAGATGCGAGTCTAATAGGGGTCGTTAATTAGTGCGCGTTTGGAAATGGGGACGGGCGCGGTGTCGCGGTGATGATGCTGATTTGGGAGGTTTTCTGCGGGCGGGGTGTGTGCTGTGTTTTCCAATTCAAGCGACTATTTGGGCTAAGTACCGTCCCATATGTCTAAATTTTTTGAATTTTAAACTGTTTCGCAAGAGTCAGTATAAATAGAAAAATAATCATATGTAATTTTAGCCGGTATAGCTGAACTTGGTACAATTTATACTACAATCTGTACAATTTATACTACAATCTACCTATAAACTCTTGTTTAAAAAACACATCATTTAAAAGCTAGTTACTAGACACTAGAGAACCTAGCCGTAGTGCTTAGACGCATGTGCATGTAAATATGTAATAGATAAGTTAGGTCATAGGTTTTGTTTCTTCAAAAGCTCGTGAATTAGTTTGGGCCAAGGTTGTGATCATTTCGGCTTCAGCTTCTGACTTCCGGCTTATTTTTCACTATTCATAAATTTCGTCTTTTTCTGAACTTTTGGTTTTTTATTGAGCTTTTTTGCCCGTATTTGTTTGTATTATATGTAATAGGTTAACATTTTTTTATATTTTTAATTTTTTTAAATTTAATTATGCTAAATAAGCTTCTGTTAGCTACAGTGTTTTTCAGCTATAAGCCACCTAAAAAACCCAAATGATCACCACCTGATTCGATTCTTTTCCCGAAAGAGGACTGGTCTTATCCAGGTGTATAGATTTCAGCAGACTTTAGGTTTCTCTTCTTCTCAGTCCCTTTGTCATTCCCTTTTTGTCGTTAGTTTGCGACATCGAAACAAAGACAACCGTGAAAAGAGGATAGATGGTAAGGTGAGAGGGGTTCATCATATGCAAAGTGTTCTCAACACCAGATTTGAACGCTTGAGACATGTTATAGCCCAAGTGCCAAATATTCTCTCTACGGGGTAAACCACCAGGTGCCTCAAGCATTGCATTTGCCTGGTTTTGGTGGGACCCACATGTCGTCGGAGTTAGGCTCCGTTGTTCATTGATTTTTTAATTTTGTTTTTTTTCTTTTTCCCTCTATTCTTCTTTGTATTATCTATAGAGATATAACAGTGTCTTTTTTTAACTTGTTTTCTTATTTCTCTTTATTTTCTTTAATTGAATGACATAGAAAAAACTATTAGTTACTACGGTATACTTTCAGCCAAAAATCAACAACCAAAAAAAAATTAGAAACCACTAAAAAAACCCCATTGAACGCCACCTAAATCCCTCGCGGCACCAGCAGCATACTCGGGAGCTTTTCGGCGTGGTGTCAAGTGTAAACGACTCATTATTGCTCCCAGAGTGTCTTGCTTTCTCCCTTCCGATTGGAGCACAGACGCGCTTCAGATTATCGCGTTTCGCCAGCTTATGGGTGGTTTGCTGGTTTTCTGTCGACCTCCTCCGCACATCTCAACGATTAACGGCCGTGAATGTGACCGTGCTGGAGAAGTCACACGAAATCATCGCAAAGAAGGCCTTTTGTGCCATATATATCGCGATTTCTTTTTCATGTGCCCTCTGTATACGTCTGAATCTGACTGGTACGTAGGTTTGAACCATCATACCAACCTCACCACGAGGTGTTTCACACGAATCTCGAGGCGTGTTAGCGCATTAAACTTTTGTGGCATAACTAGGCACCTAATCCCTAGCAAATTCAGGTGAAGGGTGTGTTTGTTTAGCTGTGGTTTATGATTTTTGGTTTATAGTTTTTAAATTCTGTTTGTTTGTGAGATAAAATATATAGAGAAAAATAGTCACATGTGATTTTAGACAGTACAATTGAACTCGGTATTATGTCTACTACAATCTATCTATAAACTTCGCTATAAAAAATATACTATTTAAAAGCTAGTCAATGTAACAACGAAAGCCACCAAAACCAAAGTATAAGTGCAAAAGAACCCATCCAAAAATAATAATGGGAGTGTCTAGGCATTATTCGGATGTTTTCTTTCCAACTATCATTCAAATTTATGACCCTTGGATTAGAGATCAAAGAGCCTCTTGTTTTTGAAGGGGGAGGGGTAGAATTCAAAGGGGATGGAGGAGAATTCATAGCCATTGAATCTCTAATCCAATAGTTCTAAATTTGGATGATAGTTAGGAAGAAAACACCCAGATGATATTTAACAAAATCCAAAAATAATTGCCTTCAAAAAATCAGATTGTATCGTGTCTTTGCTTAGCCAGAGATATTTGGTGATGTGACCAAAGTGTCGGTGCTGATCTCCCATAAATCGGATGGCTCCCGGAGTCCCGGAGCTTAATGCCTTACGTGACGCTCTAACCGTCAGCTTAACAGCAGGATCGGTAGCCTTTTGTATCGCGATCTGAAAACACCTGTTCAAAATTAAGTCGCAACGCCCGTCCTGGGTCCTTGCGCGCGGAGTCCGTTGGCGCTTGGCTTTTCCTGTGTATGATGAGTGCGTTGCCCTGGGCGATCATAGCCGGCTTGCCACACGACCGGAGTTTCTTGGCCTCACGACATGAGCTTGAATTTGATTTGCTCAAGAGAGAGAAAAAAAGACAAGAATTTGGACATGCTGTATGGTTTTGTAGTCCTGGTGTGAATTTCGTGTATATGATGTATTTCTTAGCAAGTCATAGATTGAGGTTCGGCCGTACGCTATATCCCTACATTTTCGATTTTCCCTTCTTCCTTCTCTGCTCAGTTCGTCAGAGTTCAGACTACTTTGGTTCGACCAACTTAAAAATACAATATAAACGAATACGAGAAAAAATCAAAACGTCAAAAAAGATAAAAGTTAAAAATAATAAAAATAAATCAAAATCTCAAGTTGAAATAAGTAAACTTCAATCTGCCAATTCTGCCAGGCGACGTCCAAGAAACCAGAAAGACAGGTTGCCACTGTAGTAACGAACTGATTGACTGAAAGGCCGTGCGATCTTAAATGGGCCTTTTGACAAAACAGCAGCGAGCCCGTACGCCGGTTGGCGTGCACAGGAACTGCAACGTAGCAGTGTCCTTTCCGTTACGCGCCAATCAATCCGGCGGTCGCATCCGTCGTCAGACATTGCTGCAGGGATGCGATGCGAATCATGGGGAGTACCGATGACGAACAGCCATGCACGGGGCCATGACTCAACCGCAGCTTTGGCTGCACTCCAAGTGATCGCGTAGGACCCTGCGGCATCAAGGAGGCAGAGATAAGAGCGACCACCATACCAGTACGACGAGAAGATGTGCAGACAGATATTTCTTTTGTTCAGGCAATAATGCGGAGTGTTTTAATTAGTTGAAGCGGATGGTTTTTGTCTTGAGTTTTTTGTTTTTAGCTAAAATAGAATAGTAATAACAGGAAAAAATATCTTTTGAAATATAATTTGAAAAACGGTTTTTGAAAGACACGAACGTGGAGATGACGCAGAGGCTGGCCAAAGGCTTTTAAAAACGATTTAGAGAAATCGCTTTTAGAGGCCAAAGTATTTAAATCGACTTCCATCTTCTTTAAGCATAAGTCAGAAGTCGAAGCCAATTCGAACACCACGGATAAACCAACCGCACTAGCAGAAGAATTAAAAAAGATGGTCTTCGGGGGGCACGCCGTCGACTAGGTTGATCTAACCGTGTAGCGAGAAGGTCCTCCTGATGAAATTCACATGGTTTGATCCCAATTTAACCAAGCATACACTGTGTGCTTGTTATATTTAAGCAAGAGACGGGAAAGAAGCCGATGACTATTCAAAAGACTTCGCCAGCTTGGGGCGTTGGAGATGGGCTCTCTGATGCAGCAGCTTCACCATTTGCAGCAGCGTTGCGAGCGCCTTGTGCCCACACGCTGCCATCTCTTGGTCTCCTACTCTTCGCCGCCGGTCGGTCAATGGGGCATGTCGTGTTTTTCTTTTCTAGAGGATTATTAAGATTACTAGTGTTGGCCAAATAGGACGTGTCTACTGGACCAGTCCGAAGCATGGCACTGTTGGCCTGGGCTAGATACAGCATGGCCCACATAAGCAATGGATCAGACTGGCATGGCATGATGCCGTGGGCTATGCTTAGGCCACCACCCTGGCCCAGCATGACGGCCTGGCACGACACAAATAGTGCCAGGCCAAGCACAATCCATTAAGCATGTTTGCCCATTTAGCCTGTTAGGCACAATAGTGCCCCCATTTAGCACGAAAATAGCCTATTAGGCACGATTAGCTCGTTAGGCATGGTAAGCATGGCCCGTTTAGCATGATTTAGCCCATTAAGCTCGATAACGGTTGAAATTTTAAATTTTCTAGCCACTTATAACCGTTTGGAAGCTTAAAAATACAAAAAAAAATTCAAAAAAACTCTCAATTTAATAGGCAGCAAACCCCCTCATTTAGCTATCATCCAACCTTCACTCTCTTCTTCGAATTCTCTTGTGAAAATTTTGATCATCGTTTTGATAATTTGGTAAAATTAAAAAAAACCAAAAATCTGAAATTCATTAATATAGCTACAGTCAAGAAAAGATGTAACAATACTGATTTTCACATATTTTTATTGTTCTTATTTTTCTATGTTATGATGTAAAATATATAATAATGTAATTTTCTATTTGTATTTTTTTAGTTTTCTATATTTCTTCATGGAAAATTTTGAGAATTTCTTCGAAGGATCTTGCATACTTTGGAATAACACAGCTCCACCTCCACCTCAAACGGGAGAGCAGGTTGTACCATCATCAGGCTCTATGAGTGCCATTGCATCTGCTAGCACCGAACCAAAGAGATTCAGACCCAATACATCGGATGTGTGGTAGATTTCAATAAGATAATGAAGCAAGACGAAACCAGAGCTCACGTAAGATATGTTGTTTATAAAATTTGTCAACATAAATTATCTGCAAAGTCTATAGATGAAACTAGACACTTAATCAGACATGTCTAAAGATATAAAGAAAAACAAAGGATAATCATGAGACAGATGCAGCTATAGTATAACCTAGATGGTATGGTACATAACTAGGATTATACTCCCGTGGTAGCCTCAAGAATCTCTTTATCGTTTAATTGCCTCATAGCATCTACCTTTAAACTTTGTGAGTCTAAAGAGTTTGAACACTACATTAGAACTGCACATAATCCTAGATTTTCTTCAGTGTATAGACAGACAATAACTTGACATTTTGTTAAATAATATAACAATGGTCGTGCTAAACTAAAAGAACTTTTTGAAACCCATACATTTTCGATGACCTTAACCTTGGACATTGGAGTGGTCGATCTAGGGAGAATTTTGTTAGTGTAGTTTCTTATTATGTTAACGATAAATGGGTAATGGAAAAAAGAATTATAGGCTTTAAAATAATTAATGTAGCATATATGGGTGAGAATATCATAAAATATATTATCAAAGTTGTGAAAGATTTTGGTTTTATAAATAATTTTTTTTGCAATTATTCTGGACAATGCTATAGCAAACTCTAGGGAAGTGGATATTCTCACTCCGTTATTTAGTGCATATGTTCAATCGTTCTTGTTACGTCAGTGATGCGTCTCTAATATTATTAATCTTATAGTTAAATATGGTTTAAAGATGTTGGATCCATACATTCAAGCATTTCGCGATGTAATATCTTTTGTAAATCATTCCAACCAATGAATAGCAATATATAATAACTTCTGCATTGCGATAGATGTACGTCCAAGAAAGTTTGGTTTGATATGCCGGTAAGGTGGAACTCTATTTATATGATGGTACAAAATATTTTACCCTACAAGAGCATTTTTCTGTTTTTATTAACATGCACTATCATAGTCATGACGATAGCACGCTATTGACTGAGCAGCATTGGTATATCACTAAAAAGTTACTAACTTTTTAGAACTCTTTTACGATTATATTGTTGCTTTTATTCGGTGTGTATTACCTAACATCTCTTTTAATTTTGCATCACGTTATTGTGATTGCGGGTCACTTGAAAGCTAATGAAAATGAGATAGTGTTACGAGAGGCTGTATGTGCTATGAAAATTAAATATTAGAAAGAGATTTCGTATCTGTACATATTGCATTTATTTTAGATCTAAGAGCTAAAATTCAAGTATTCACTAATGCTCTTACACTTCTGAGTGATGTTGCAGGGATAGATTATTCTAACTATTTTTAGAGGTTCATACTAAATTGTTCGATGTTTATCAAAAGTATGAACTAAAGTTTCAGAGAGGTCGCTTACAACGACCTTCAACAACACCCATCATATGTAACACGACAAATATGTGGGACAAAAATTTTTGTGCACCAAGTTCCTCTAGAAGATCAAGTTCTACAACATCAAGTACTAAAACAATACACATCCACCATGTTGCCTTCCTAGACAACGATCCTGTGAATCATTGGGAAGAGGGCTTCAATATTTTAGAATGATGGCACAAGCATAAGATAATATATTCGGTGCTATCTATGTTAGCACGAGATGTGTTAACTGTTTCTATCTTGACGGTTTCTTCCAAATCTATTTTCAGTCTTTCTGGAATAATATTGGAGGAGAGAAGAACAAGTCTCACGAGTGAGACATTGGAAGTACTCATAACAGTGAAAGACTCGTGAGACATTGGAAGTACTCATAACAGTGAAAGACTGAGAACAAGTTGATTTGCAAGCTCAACACTCTCTAGAAAATACAGAGCTGGCATAATCTTTGTCTAGACGATAACACTTAGAATATTGATATGTACTATACCTTTTCCCATTTTATATGTACTGCAAAGCTATAGGTTATAATTTTTTTCTTTGTTAAGCTTTTCTTAAGTTGATTTTTTATTTGGCAAAGTTTTTAACAAGACAGCCATTTAAACATCTTTATTATTATATTTCTATAATTTATTTTGTGATCTATGCGACGGGTCGCAGGAGCCGATCGGGCGCCGGGGGTTGCTGCGGTTGGGGGCGCACCTGGACTTGGTGAGGTCGTTCACACGAGTGGGCTGGTGGGCACGCTCCAGCGTCGCGTGCTGCGGAGGGGGGAAGTTGCCGGGACGCTCGCGGAGCTGACCGCCGGGACCGTTGAGGGGCGGCTCAGCGACGACGAGATCACCGTGTTTAAGTCAGTCGGCACGGCGGTGGTCGATCTCTTGGCTGCTCAGCTGGCCTGCGAGACTCACATTGGTGGTACAGCCAAGAGCGCTTGAGCTCGATACAAGGATGATAAATTTGATGTCTTGCAAGCAGTGTGATGCTTGTAGTAGATGATGGGCTGTTTCTTTCCAGAGAGTCATTAGAAAGATACAAATAAACCGATCAGATGAATGCTTGTGTTCAATCTCCGTGGCATATCTACCCTTTGGTGGATAATAATGAGAATGTATTATGATCTCACAATACCGTGTTTTTGTACCTACTAATATGATGTGTGCTATCAAGGAGAATTACAATCGAAATGTGCACTTACAAATGCCCTTCCACTTCTATGGTGGTGCTGGTAACAGTGTAAAACCTTAACACGATTATAATTTGTTTCTGTTCATAACTGTGAACTCAATGCTTTGAATTGTTCCAAAGTTGCAATGCCAGAACTCTCCTGAGTGGCACTTTGCTGCACATCTGTACTCCTGCCCATAACTCAACATTGGCAGGGTGCATCCTGGTTGCTATGTCAGCCGCCTAACGAAAATAGCTCCTGTCTTTCTGACACCGAACATTCTGAAGAACTCTGGGCTCGGACCTTAGGAGGAACAGATGTAAAACCCTCACCAAGTAGTTGTAGTTGAAGAATTTCACTGTATACTATCACCTTGGTCACTGGCCAGTAATCAAGCATCTCCTGCTACTTGGTTTTACTTCTCACACGTTTATGTAATTAATGATGCACAAGTAGCTTATTTTAATTTTTTTTAGTTTAGCTTATGTTCAATATTGATACATTTGGAACTGCGACAGCCTAAATAATTGTATTGGTAGCATCAAGCAACTCATGCTCAGTGACTGACATCTTCTGAAGGAGATACTTTGGTTCAAGGAGCACAGAACCTGAAAGGCTAAATCAGCTCCATGAGTTTTCAGACAAGCTTAGGATCAGACTGTAGTCTGTATGTTGTATTGGTATTTGTATCGGCAACTCCAGGCATGCAAAGTTTCAGGTTTCAACCTATGGCATTTAGGATTTACTTCTGGAGAAGAAAAAACATAATTGAGCATTTGCTTGAGGGACATAATAACTAGTTTGCATATTCTACTGAGAGAGCGTGCTGCCATAACTGCGTTTTTGATCGTTGCCCTTACAGTGGCACTGCTACTGGAAGCTGCAGCTAGGTACACATTTTCAGTGTGCGGTTCAGTAAAAGATGGACGGTTCATTTGATTTTAGTACAAAACTGGGAAGAATCTTTGATAAAAGCAATTCTAAATAAAAAAACAGTACCTCTCCCATTGCAAGATTCAGTCTGGTTATTGAGGAACAGATACTGAGCTTCTTGTTGACTCTTGCTGCTTCTGCTGTTTTAATTTATTTTCAATTTGAGAGTCCGATCAACACAGTGGCTGTAGTTTAGTGGTGAGAATTCCACGTTGTGGCCGTGGAGACCTGGGCTCGAATCCCAGCAGCCACACACTATAGATCTTTTTACCCGTAAGTAATTTATTAACCCTTTTTTTAAGGAAGTTTCCTTTTCAGAGGAGGGATTAGTATATTGATTTGGTTTCGCCCATAAGTAATAGATAGAGGGTACAATTTTTAAACTTAAATTTGAGTTAAATCACAAGAATTCAAAATCCAAAGCCCCCTATCCAAATAAGGCCTAACTCGATGTAATTAAAGGCAAAAATGTGCTAGCAGGGCAGAGCTAAGTTAGAAAAATGTACTAGCAGGGCAGAGCTAAGTTAGGGTTAAGTAATAGATAGAGGGTATAATTTTGGAATTTTTGGGATTAAATTTAAATTTGAGCTAAATCATAAGAATTCAAAATCCAAAGCCCCCTATCCAAATAAGGCCTAACTCGGTGTTATTAAAGGCAAAAATGTACTGGCAGGGCAGAGCTAAGTTAGGGCTAAGTAATAGATACACAAAACTATTTGGGGTCGCATTCCCCGGTAGGCTTAAGAGTGCCCATGAGATTAAATCACATGATGCCTTAGAGGTGCACCCACGAGATTGAGTCACGGACATACCGGAGTGGTGCCTATGAGACTAAGTCATGGGACACCTTGGAGATGTGCCGATGAAATTGAGTTGCGAGCACACAGGAGGGGTGCCCACGAGACCAAGTTATAAAGCACTGAATGGGCTTTGAGGCACCCATGAAGCTAACTCACGGGCACCTTGAAGGCATGCTCACGACACTAAATCATGGACACACCAAAGGTGTGCCCATAATGCTAAGTTGTAGGGCACCGAATGACTATTAGGGGTGGTAGCCCCCAATGGGCTTGGAGATGCCCATAAGGCCAACTCACGGGCACCTTGCAGGTGTGTCCACAATGCTAAGTCACGAGTACACCAAAAGGGTGCACATGAGGCTAAGTCGTGAGGTAGCGAATGGCCAATTGGGTGGTAGCCCCCTAGTGGGCTTGGAGGCGCCCATAATGCTAACTCACAAGCACTTTAGATGTGTGCCCACGACATTAAGTCATGGGGTACCGAAGTATGAGGGTTGTGGAGCCCTTTTACACCATAGGTGGGGTTTTTTTTTCTGGTGATAAAAAATGCATGAGAATGCTTAACCTTTGCCAAGCAACGGAGCGAGGCATGCAGTGACCTGGAGGTCGTTTAACGCGTGGCCTGGAGTCTTAAAGGGGACGAGTCCTTGGCACATCCCTCAACTTGGGCACTAGGCTCAAGTTGCCACCCATGCCCTAGGTCTAGTAGGACACGAGCTGCCATGGTAGAGGCGATGAACGGCCGAGCCACACTGAACTTTTGCTAGGTGGGACCACATAGGTTGCACGCCCTACGCATCATGAGGGTAAAATCCCATGCAGGGAATGTGTCTCGAGAGCCCAAGTGAGAGCAATCAGATTTGTATGCCAAAATCATCCCCTAACAATAGCGTGTCAGCACCTGGTTCAACAGGTAAATAGCATGTCGAGGTGCCTCTCCCCACATCATGCGTGGCACTCCCATAGTCTTCAGAAGGCTTCTGGTTGTCACCAGCAAAGTCTGGTTTCAACACTCCACCACCCCATTCTGCTGAGGTGAATAAGGTGCGGTGAGATGCTGGTGAACTCCTTCCTCATTACACAACTGTGCGAATTGTTTTGACAAGAACTCACCACCCCGATCAGTCCTTAGAGTCTTCAGATCGCACCCAGTCTCCTTCTCTACCAGCACCTTAAACTTCTTGAAAGCATTGACAGCTTCATCTTTCGACTTAGTGTGTATAACTACATCATCCGACTGAAATTATCGACAAGCAGTCAAAAGTACTTGCACCCGACCTGCGTCTGAGGTGTGATCAGGCCACACAAATCTGCATAAACAAGTACTAACAGCTGCACTGCTCAATATATAACTTGACTTGGGAAGGGCAACCAGCTTTGCTTAGCTAGCAAACAACCCTCATAGATTTGTGCAGGATATTCTATTCTTGGTACTCACTACACCATACCTTTGTTGACCATCAATTTCATTGCCTAAAAATTAAGGTGCCCTAATCGAGCATGCCATAACCACTCCAGTTTGGCCAAACACACTGCAAGACAGACTGGAGCACAGGTATGCAAAACGACTTTGTATAGTCTGTTGGCCGTGCGTTTCACTTTCATCACGAGTTTGTCAGTCCTATCATACATCCAAAGCAGGTTGTCTAGGAGCACAATCTTGGTGCCATCCTCTGTCAATTGTCTCAAACTTATGATATTACTGCAAAGGCTAGGGATGTAGTATACCCCTATCAACACCCACTGTTGTCCATTCTTGCACTCGAACAGGATTGAACCTTTTTCCTTGATTTGTACTGTCGATCCATCACCGAAGATTACCCTACCGATGACGCTTTCATCAAGCTCGATGAAGAACGATCGTTGTCCTGTCATGTGGTTACTGGCACCATTGTCTAGATACCACACTCTGGAAGTCGGCAGCTCTTGAGCTGTGACATGCTTGTCACCATTTGCACGCAAGTTCGGTAGGACATGCTGCTCGTTTAGTAGCACCAAATTGCGTGACTCCTCCGCACATACCGACAACATCAAGGTTGGTTCTTCCTCTTGGCCTTGCATCAGGTTCACCTCCTCTCAGCGCTTCCTATGACATTCAGAGGCGTAGTGCCCCTTATTGTCACAGTTGAAACACCAGATGTGACTTTAGTCCCTGTCACCTCCAGTGCCTTCCTTTTGTGTCCCGTCGGAGCTTGCGCAACGTCCTCGATTGCGCCCGTAGCCGTGCCCTTGGCCATGGCCTCTGCCCCGGCCATGTCTGTTTGCGTTTCCAGCGCCTTGCCCCTTGTTGAGACCACTTGTAGGATCGTCGATGGCAATCAAAGGGGGGTGAATGATTGTAATTCCCAGCGGAAGCTTTTTCTCAAACCTAATATCTTCTGAAATTCTAACCTACAAAAATAGCAAGGACAAACAAAACCAAAATAACAATAAAAGAATAAAATAACTAAACTAGTTTACCTCTCTTGAAAAGTCACAGCTTTGTTTATTCCTCCATGCAACATGGCTACCACTTGATAATCTTTTCCTGCTTCAATCAATATGAGTCTACACCTCTCAACTATCCATCAACTAATTTTTAGCCGCCGCTTTTTTTTCCCCTTCAGCCGAGCACAACTACACACGAATACACGATGACCGACGAGAGGAGACGCTGCATGAGATCGAACGAGGACGACGAAAAGCAAATCGAGCCGAAGCCGAGTGTGCACTCGGACAAAGCAATGCGAAAGAGACTCGCCACCTTCATGCCTTCAATCAACGAGTCTCAACCCAAAACGATTATCCATCAGCACAACTCATATTCATGCATGCACGCAACTATCCATCAACTCAATCTCGTATACATGCATGCACACAAGAACTCAATTATCCATCAGCCCAAAACTCGTATGCGTGCAGCTGACACCAAAGCCATGCATGCCCATAAACTCACAAAGATCCAAGTCTTTGACCAACAAGCCTCCTGGATTAATGCTTTCAAAAGTCATGGCCAGGCCTCATGCCCTGCATGCAGCCGTCATGAACACAAGCCGCCGCAATTTTTTTCGTCCGCCCATGGCGCAAGCGATCGCCTTTCCCAGTGATGCGCGAGTACATGCGGCGACGAGACGAGAAAACTATGTGAGATGAATTTGGCGACGACGCACCACGCCAGAATTTTTATTTCAAAATAGATATATTATTTTTGAATCATGGTGACTATAAAGTGTCATCTCTTAGCACTCCTAAACCCTAGTACAAAATTAGTCTCTCTCAAAAGTCACAGGGTTAGCCTAAGAATTGGTTCGGTCCACGTAGAGGTGTTGGAGGTGTTAACACCTCCACTGCATCTAGCCGTTAATTAACGAGGGATATAACTGCACCTAACACCACTCCTGCACACCACTCACATAAGCCCATGAGTTCTAATCCAATTCCAACAGCAAAGGGACCCGAAACCCTTCCTAACACGGGTTTTCTAAAATTCTAACCTTTTCAACTCATCACGTGTCGAAACCTCCAGGACCGCACATCCCGTAGCTCCAACACGTATCATCCATCTCTGATCTCCATGCGCCCAAAGCATGAGCCCGACCATCTCGTGACCTCCTTGACTGTCTGAACCTCGGATCTCCCCTCCTAGTCTCGGTCCACCTCGTCACCGTCCATGATCGCATCCATGCTCAACTTACACATGCAAAGACCGAAGAATATTTTTCCGGCACAAGTTCGATCGTCCAAACTTGACCAACATCAATTTACACACGCCACACGTCTCGCATAACATCTATAAGCAATATTATCAAATATTTATCATCATAAATTAACTATTGTCAATTATTCATCACTTAAATATTTTAGACCTACCCACATGGTCTAACAATAATATTGTTCCTTTCGGATTTTGCTGATGGTCCTTTTTAGCAGACAAGCTAAGATACAAGGATGGATTCCCAGGTTGCTTGTGAGTGCTGTATTTTGCCTACACACTTTTGCACAGTGTTGTCTTGATCGAATGTTGCAATGTTCTGAAGTAATGCAGATATGTGGTTAGAGTCGTGTATGATGAGAAATTGAGCACAACACCACAGTTGTATATATGTGCCTCAGGTATACTGCTATGTGCCCCTCATCATCTGTTGTTATTACAAGAGAAAGATTAATACATATGGATTCAACAAGAATATTATGTTGTGACAAATAAAATGTATGTATGCTTTGTTTCTCAAAACTGTAGTACATACACCAGAAAGCATACATATCATCAAAAGCTCTATCCCTTGATACATTTATGCACGTTCTTTTTTGGAGAGGAAAGGAAAGTTGTACATCATAGGATTACTGCAACCATGTGTAGTCTGAAGGTCACATCTTCAAAAAGAGAAGAAAAAAAAATACAATAATGTTCTACTCTTGTGGCAGCATATCCCTTAGCTGGTATTCCTCGACCTTTGGCCTCTTCATTTTAGATGCTTATCTGCACTTTCGGTTCTGTGTTACATTGATTATTCCTTTCCTTCTATCCAGCTTTATTGCTTTAGTTTTTATATTACCCTAACTTGCAGGATCTTTCTCTTAGGTCTAATTTCCTAAGCTACTATTCCTCAGCCTTTGGCCTCTTTATTTAGATGCCTATCTTCACTTTTGGTTTTGTGTTACGTTGATGGTAGAAACTTTATATTTTGTCATTTAGGCTACTTTCTCTTGCGTCTAATTCCCTAAACCTTTATTATCTCTTCTGTGACAAAAAAGAATGATCCCATTGGTCAAGGGTTGTACTTAACCAACGGGTGGACATTCTATACTACAATGCTGCGTTAGTCAAACATTCCCTAACAAGTAAATTCTGAAGTATTTAAGAAACTTAACGTATGCTAGGTCTGGTGGAGCCAGTGTACATTGTTCTGTGCATTAACCGGCAACCTTGCCTTCCTTTTCGTCTTGCCTAGAACTGTTCACGCAAATGGCACTGTAACAACTTTTTTTTTTCAAAATTGATTCTCGAACATTCATTTTTACAAATATAACCTCCTCTATAGACCTGCCGAGCTCTTCTGGCTTAGCAGGTTGCTACCAAGCCACGTTATGTGGCAGGTCGGCTTCCATCTAATTAGTAATTGCTAATTGATGTAATTAATGATGGCTAATTAGAGTGCTAATCGCATTTCGTAATAAATGACTATGGCACATGCCGAGCTCCCATGACTCGGTAGGTGTCTGCTGTGCTTGGTGGATCCACGGAGAGAGCTAAATTTGCACAAAAAAAAAGAGTGCTCAGGGGCAATTTTTTTTAAAAAAAGGTTGCCACAGTGCCATTTGTATGAACAGTTCGAACATTTGGATATATGTGAAGCAACGATTTGATGCTACATGTTGGCATTTGAATATTTTTGGTTGTACAGTGGATTGTGATCTTCAGCTCAGTGTGAGGCAGACCATTGATGCTACATATCAACCATGTGAGGCAGTAGATACATGTAATTCAGTAGGGTGAAGTGGGCCGGTAGATTCCTATACTTTGCTTACTTTTGTCTTAAAAAAGAAATAAATAATAGTAAACCAAGTGGTTATAATCAATAAGAGTGCAGTTGACGTCTTTCCGCAGCTACGTTTTCAGTTATATACCCGTAACTATTATAATAGTACCATAGGTGTGGTGCCACCATATATAGCTATAACCACATATTTATCGGTTCTGTCTTTGTTTGCTGACCAGTGCAGCTATTTTTCACATACTCACCGTTTTATATATCTTCCTCATATTGATGTCACTATATATTGCTACACAACATGGCATTAATAGCGGTGAACTAAAGTGTTAATCCAGTAGTTTAACACTGCCAATTGTTGGACGATACAAAGTTGAGCTCCCGCTTTCTCATTTCTCTGCTGGTATCACATCCAAGCTATCAGAGATGCAGTATTTTTGCCTTTTCAGCCACAGTTCAGCAGTACTGTTTACCTTTTCCAACCATAGTTCCTGCAGTTTCTTTATGAGTGGCTATTAGTCAATTTATCTTTTCGTGGGGATGCAGATGTATGCAAATGGGAAGACGACAATGGTAATGCAAGAGAACCATGGACAGCTCTGCATGTCTGATAAAATTGTTGGGATAGTTTTTGATGGAGTTGGGATTATGCCTCTTATTCACCTGTCGGGCACGATTACCCACTTAGATTACAAGTAGAGGAGGTTGTTTGTGTGTTTGAAGGAATTCAGGAGCATTGATCAGAGGTGTGGGAGATTCATTGAAATTGAGGTAGACCGTGTTTTCTGATTGTGCAGATATGCTGTCTGATGTGCTAGCTTAGAATATACTATCTGAACGCCTTCAAAATCACAGAGGTATCTCTTCTTCTACGAGAAATACAAGTAATGAATGCAGCAACGATTCTTCGCTATCTACACGGACGTGGCGTAGCACGCCTAAAAACCATTACAAACAAACCTGAAAACAATCAAATCCATCTAAGCCCTGTTCGTATTATTTTCTAAAAACTATTTTTTTATAGTAAATAGTTTTTTTACGGTATATAACTTTTAAATAGAATATTTTTTTCAAAGTGTGGTCTATTAATCAATTGTAGTATACAATATAGTAACTTTATTTATATCGGCTAAAATTATACATGAGTACTTCTTTCTACAAATTGTTACTATTTAAAAACCAAAGTCAAAAGCCAATATGAGTGGGCTACAATTTACGATCCTATCCTTACTCACTTGTCTATGCTTGATCATCAACTATACAATCAACGGTATACAGGGAGCGGCGAAGCGCGCCATCCGCCCTAGTAGATCTTAGTCCAAATAAACATGGAACAGTAACATGTTGCCCTAGTTTGCTTCTTCCTCGATCCTTTCATGCCTTTTTCTATTTCCATGGTTGGAAACGAGACTCGACTAGGTAGCCAGACGGTGATCCATGCCATGGTTGGTCAACTAATACTGACTTTGCAAAGAACAATCAGTCCATGCTTCTCTTGTGGAGTACGCTCCTGGAGAAGAGCATCGCATTCGCATGTACTACTTTGTGTTGTTTTTTTTTCTTTTGAGAGGGATAGTGTAAAATTAACACAAATCAACCAGTTAACTCAAATCGATTAACCAACACTTCAACAAAATTAACTTAGTGCATCCTCCGCGCTCTCAATTCAAATCATATATGTCACTCAATAAATGAAAGAGAAGTACTATGAAGCACTATACCTAGGGGTGAAAACGGGCCGGGTATTTCCCGCCCGCCCGACCGGCCATATTAAAACGGGTCAAATTCGGGTCGTAAATTCGGGTACCCGGAACCTTATACGGGTATCGGATCCGAATACGGGTATTTTTTTGGCGGATACAGTATCGGGTTCGGGAGGTCGGTATCCGACGGATACGGATTATCCGGTATAAAATTCGGATATTACCCGCTTACCTATTCGGGTATTACCCGGATTACTTTGCCAGTCGCCGGCTCATCACTCGGATCATCTGAACTCAGTCACCGGCTCCACCTCCACAGAGGCACACTGGCACAGACCACAGCGCTCCAAGCGACTCCAAGGCTCCAACGGTCCAAGTCTTCGGTTCGGCCGATTCCCCAACCCCATCTTCTTTCCCTTCGCCCGAGTGCCCGAGCGGCGACGCCGACGGCCGACGCGACAGCGCCCTTGCCCCTTGGTCTTCCCCTCCGTGGCTCTGTGGACTTCCTCAGGCCAGGCCGCCATCCCAGGATCGCCTCCGCCCATCCGCAGATCCACTGGTCGAGGCGGCGTAACCGCGTAAGGCAGGCACCGAGCACGGGAGATTCGACCTCGCCGCCGTTGATTCAACCTCGCCGCCATCCTAGCACCGCCTCCGCCCGTTCGCAGATCCACTCGGCGATTCGACCTCACCGCCGTCGATTCGACCTCGCCGCCACCGGATCTACGCCGCCAAGTCGAGGTACGCCAGATCTGCCTAGAGCCCTAGAGGGGATTTGCTTAGCACTTTGCTTGAGGCGATTTAAGAATGGATCCGTGGAATGGTTGGATGGTTTGGGGGATTTAAGAAGTAGACTTGCATGCTCGATTGCTGGTGCTGTAGGGTGATCAGTACTTGGTATGTGGCAGCGGTATGGAGTATGGTGCTAGCATGGGTAGCAAGTGTTTGTAAATAATGAACATGAGCTGGTTTTGACTTGGAGGAAAATGGAAGGGTCTAATTTTCTAGCTGGTGCCATGGATTACAACCTAAATAGAATTTTCCCAGATGAAAAAAAAAACAATGTAGCTGAACATGTTATGCATATCTTATGATGAATTAGTAACTTGGTATTTAGCACTGATATTATCATGACAATAGTTGAACTGAGAAAGAAAACAACCAAAATCTTGAGGAATATTAGCTACGTCAATCTTTGTTAGTTCATTTCTAGCATTCTTCTTGGTTCAGAATTTGGTTGTTCATTTCTTCACGATCAACACATGAGATTAAGAACAACATATGCGATAAAGTGTTGATTATCTTGACATCGGTCCAACTATATCGACATAAGCAAATGAGAGAGGATGAGATCCAACGAGAGAAATAATTGTCATATCCACTTGTTGCTTTGACGTGTCTTCATATATGTTCGGTACTGAAGTGGAGGCTCTTATTGAAAAAAGTAGCAACCTAGATTAACAAGCAACTTTGTAAAAGTGTGATCTTTGAAGGTCAGGAAGCATTTGAAAATAGATTAAGGCATCTTAATGGAACTAACTGTTAATTAATCAACTTGTTAGGACATATATTCATAAGTTTATTTAATGTATGCATTGTTTTTTTTCTGGATCTATTTAGACAAATGCCATTCTTTGCCCCTGAGTAAAAGATTACCTGTGAATGTGAGGTTATGACTCATGAGGGTGATATTCTTAGTGTTAAAACTACTAATGAGTAATGATGTATGTCCAGTGATGCTACGACTTTAGTACCGATGTATTGTTGCATTATGGATGTATGGAATGGTTGCATTGCTATTGTCTATGTGGTATAAAATGGTTGTTGCATCGACTTGATATCCGAATAAATATTCGTGACCGATAGTGTCTGTATCCGTCTTGGTACGTATTTGTTCCATATTTGTGCCCGACATTATCCGTGTTTGTATTCGTATTCGATATTATCCGTATTCGACCCGAATCCGATTAGAAAATGTGGGTTAGGATATGGGAAAGGTGAGATCCGACCGTATCCGACCCGATTTCACCCCTAACTATACCGACAGCATAGCTCCTGCTCCTTCGCCTACCCTCTCCTCCTCTTCCCTCTCCCTCTCCTCCGCTACCTTCCTCTTCTGTTATCGTGGCCACTTCCACGCCAATTGCTTCCTATGCCTCTTCCTCCACCCTCACCTCCCCCTATGACCAGAGCGAGCTCACTGCCTCACCACATCACTGGCCACCCCCACCTAATCTAATATTCTCTTAGCTTTCACCTTGTTGACCTGCTTCGACACCGTCCAATGTCATCCATTGTTGGGCCACTGCCGGCTCAACCTTTCTCTACAATGGGGGCATGATGAACCCATTGACAATGATGGCATCACCTTCATCAACCGATGTACCAGAGCGAGAGAGAGGGGGGAGTGAGTCAGAAAGAGAAGAAGATGACACGACCTATGCAATTTATTCATTGAAATTATTCTCCGGCTTTTACTCCGTGACAACATGACAAAACCGAATTAGAAGGGGATGAATATGCACACGCACCGCCCCACGCGCAGGGCCTCCTTCCTCCGCTTGCTCCCATCCTGATTCCGCAGTCAGTCGCCGCCCGAGTCGAAAAAGAGGGGAAGCTTCTTCCACCGGAGTCCCCAACCCATCAAAGACTAGTCCGTAGTCAAGCACCAACCCTAGAACCAAACATCTAACCCCGCGGTAAGCGTGAGGAAGAAGCATGGATTCCTCCGTCAACTTTCGCATGTACTAATTTGTATTGTTTTTTCTCTTTTGAGAGTAGTGGTGTAAAATTGTGGAGTACGCTCCTGGAGAAGAGCATCGCAATCGCATGTACTACTTTGTGTTGTTTTTTTCTCTTTTGAGAGTAGTAGTGTAAGAGAGAATTTGAAGACGGGGCCCGCTACTAGGGCCTGAAAAGTCCCCACATTTGTGGGCCTTAATGGGCTTCAGTCACGTTTTACTACCCAATAATTTCACTGGGTTGACTTGTGTACACTAAACTACCAGCCCTACCACGTAATCCTCAGGGGGAAAAACCCTACCACCTCATCAACAGCGAGTCTTCTCCTACAAATTTGCAAAGCTGCCAATCAACAATCCCAAAATCCCAAACAACGTGACGCGATGATATCAGCCTAAGCCAGAGATTAATCAGCACGCTTGCCATGCGATATTTCTTTAAGAAGGCTTGATTTTTTTAAGACGACCTATTGACATGTACTAGTTTTTTTATATAGCTTTTGTGCTTCTGACCTACCACTAGTACCTCGTAATTTAACTCCGCGGTGCGGATGGCGCGTTGTGCTAACATCATGCACGGCTCTGATCTTGATCCCTAGCCCGTACGACGACGACGAGTCAACGTCGGATGAAGCTACGCATTTCTTCCTGACTGAATCCAAGGTCCACGCCGAGGTTTCAGATTACTTCAGAGCTCAGCCATTAGCGCTTTCACACAAATCGCTAAGCGTCGTGTGAAGGTGACCTTGGAAGAAATGTGCGGTTCATGATGATGCATGTCAGAGCATCGTGTGAAGGTGACCTTGGAAGAAATGTGTGGTTCATGATGATGCATGTCAGAGCATCGTGTGGAGGTGACCTTGGAAGGAACGTGTGGAATGTGTGGTTTACGATACTGCATGTCAGAGGTAACTGAAGAAATGCATAAGAAAAGTGCCCCGAAGGAGAAGAAACCATGTCGGCCAACGACCGGGAATGAAGGCAAGCAGCTGACAGGTTGCCTTTTTGCAAGTGTAGTACCGCAGCTCGATCGCACGCCGACTTTGACCTTATTATGGTTAGGTTTGAGAAGTTCACATGGTCCAGCAGATCAGTTGGATGTAGTGTACGGAGCTATCTTGTCTATAGCAGATTAATTAGCCCGTGCTTCGACTTCGGACTTTTTTTCGGTTTTTTAAAACAGAAATTATAAGGGTAGTTTTTTTACTGTGGTTTATACCTTATGATTTAAATTTTTGAATTTTTGCTATTCATAAGAGACAGTACGTAAAGAAATATAGTCACATATGATTTTGGTCTATACAGCTGAACTCAGTATACTTTTTACTACAATCTTCTTATTGGTCTCGCCTTGAACAAACACACGGTTTAAAAGCTAATTACTGTAGCATAAGCCATAAGTGAAAAAGAAAGAACTCCACGTCGGGTTTTAATTTTGCTTTTTTGGCTTTTGTTTTTTCTTTTCATTGTCTGTGGAGATATAAGAGCATTTTTATTTTTTTAATTGAATGACTTTAAAAACCTAATAACCGATACAATACACTTCCAGCCAACAGCCATAACCCACGGCTACTATCCAGACCACTGTGGTAGACAGAATTAAAGAATAACTTAGCTTGTTCTCGATATGAGCGAAGTTTAAGAGTGACCATTTCTTTGAGGATTCAATCACCGGTTAGAGCAATGTAGAGCCAAAATAACAAAGTGGCATGCATCCAATGACGTAGCCGAGCAAGGGGAGGACATGAGGAGCCTCCAGGTCGTCAGCTTATGCTTTCATATAGTCATGCACTACTCCCTGTATATATCTTGTAATCAGTATTGGCTGGCTGGCTCAACCCATGGGTTGTCTCAAACCAACACGTATCAACCAGTCAACTCAAATCAATTAACCAACACTTCAACAAAATTAACTTAGTGCATCCTTCGCGCTCTCAATTCAAATAATCTATGTCACTCAATAAATGAAAGAGAAGTACTATGTAGCATTATACCAATAGTATATCTCCTACTCCTCTACCTACCCTCCCCTCCTCTTCCCTCTCCCTCTCCTCCGCTTCCTTCCTCTTCTGTCGCCGTGGCCATTTCCATGCCGATCACTTCCCGTGCCTCCTTCTCCACTCCCACCTCCCCCTACGACCAAGACGAGCTCACTGCCTCACCACACCATTGGCCATCCCCACCCAATCTACTATTCTCTGAACTCTCACCTTGCTGACCTACCCTTCGACACCGTCCACTGTCGTCTACTGTTGGGTCACCGCCGCCTCAGCCTTCCTCTACAACGGGTGGCGCGATGAACCCGTTGATGATGATGGCATCACCTCCGTCGCATGAGAGTGAGAGAGAGAGAGGGAGTGAGTCAGTTAGAAAGGGAAGAAAAAGATATGTTCTTTTGTTTTTCCTGTAAATGTTAACGTTACATGACTTATACAATTTATTTACTGAAATTATTTTCCCATAAATGTTAGCATCACGCGACCAATGCAATTCATTCACTGAAATCATTCTCCGGCTTTTACTCCGTGGCAACATGACAAAACCGAATTAGAAGGGGGATGACCGCCCCACGCGCCGGGCCTCCTTCCTCCGCTTGCTCCCATCCTGATTCCGCAGTCAGTCGCCGCCCCGAGTCGAAAAAGCGGGGAAGCTTCTTCCACCGGAGTCCCCAACCCATCAACGACTAGTCCGTAGTCAAGCACCAACCCTAGAACCAAACCCCTAGACGCCCCCCCCCCCCCACCCACCCCCCAGCGAGCGGCGAGGAAGAAGCATGGATTCCTCCGGCGGCGGCGGGGGCGGGGGCGGGGGCGCGCAGATCAAGGGGATGGCGACGCACGGCGGGCGCTACGTGCTGTACAACGTGTACGGCAACCTCTTCGAGGTCTCCTCCAAGTACGCCCCTCCCATCCGCCCCATCGGCCGCGGCGCCTACGGCATTGTCTGGTGCGTTCCCTTCCCCTCCCTCCCGAATCGCAGATTAGATACATGTCACGCTACTCGGCGGTTAATAGCGAATCCAAGGTGCTATATTTGTCCTATGTACGCTGTGTGTGGTGGTGTTTGTTTAGATTTGGTACACCTGTGACGTTTTAGGCATAAAGTTATGGGGAAATACGTTTTTTCGGTAAAAAAAAGTTAGAGGAAATTACCATAGGTATGCTGTTTCTTGTTTCACAAAACCACAGGGTTTAGCAGTAGTTTCACATAACATGTATTTTGACGCCTTGTTGCAGATTCCTCCAACCTCTTCCTGTTGCTCGAGTCTGTTGTACTATTAGGGCATGTACAATGCAAGATGGTTACACATGAGTGCTTAAAGAGAGATAATATAACCACGTCATCAAGCACCCATGTAAAAGTATTTCCTCCGATGCAAGCATCTCTTTTAAGGGTGGTTAGATGTTATATTATCTATTAATTATATATAGTTATGCACATAAGTACCTGTTAAGCACCAGTGCCTACTTAAGCATCGATACTACAAAATAAGCACCTTATCTATCCTGTGACAAGATAAATCAGTTTTTCATTGCTAAGCACCTCTCTAAGCACTTGCATTGTACATGCTCCTAGCTCCATTATTGAGAAGTTCACAGCTGATAAAATTTGATGTTGTTGTTACCAACAACAGCACCACACAAACCTGATAATGTTCCTAATGGCAGAAAATTTGTCTGAAATTGCATTCAATTTTTCCATTCATACAATAACCGCGTTCATGCATAAGTTCCATTCCTAGATAAAGCAGCATTCATACTTATCAGTAGTTCTTACAAGCTTTAGTATCCCCGAAAAGGGGTTCACCTCACTTCATAGATACACACATGCAAACAAGCGTAAAGGACATTAATTTAGCCGCCCATGCTGCTCAGCTCTCCAGCTTGATCCTAGGACTCAGGCTCAAAGAGATGAGCAGCGCGGCGTCTGCTCTGTTCCAGAGAAAGAGATCATGTGTTCTGATCATAGGGCCACGAAAGTGAACTGACGTTTTGCATGCCCTACCTTCGTTACATAGGTTGGAGCAATCTGCAACACGTTGTCAAAATATGCGTGGTTATGTGAAAGTATTGCTAGACCCTGTGGTTTTTTGAAACAAGTGACAACATACCTGTGGTCAAGTGCAATTTCCTCAAAAAGTTAAAGACTTGCAGTAGATGTGCTTCTAATTGCTTATAATTCCCTATTATGTTCCCTCTGTGTAGCGCGGCTGTTAACTCGGAGACTGGAGAGGAGGTTGCAATCAAGAAAATTGGCAATGCGTTTGACAACCACATTGATGCCAAGCGAACGCTGAGAGAAATAAAGCTGCTTGGCCACATGGATCATGAGAATGTAAGCTGTTTATTTTAATTTCGTGTGGGCTCTGGACATTCCTAGTGATTATTGATTGAAATTGGCCTTACCACTACTATGTAATTTATTGTGTGTGTTTTAAATTTTCATGGCAAGGCCGCTGTTGTGCAGGGCATTTTTCCATTGTAAACACCATGTTAAGAAAAGTGGCTGCAACATCCAGACCTTTCTGTCATAACTTGTAAAAATGAACTATTACTGCTCTTATTAGTTACTATTTGAAATATTGAATCCTAGCAGATGTAAGCAGTCTTGTACTTTTGTTTATAAAGAATCGCTATACATAGGAAGGAGATATTTCATCTTTAGGCCTTTAATCAGTAATATGTAAAATGAACAAAGTCTCAGAGTAGTGCTGGATCCAGGAATTTGACCTTGTTGGGTTAGACTCACACTACACATGAGTTTTTTGTATTTACTAAAGAAGCATCCAGAAACCTTTTGGTCAGCTGACCCCACAGGGTTGAGTGTGCATCCACCAATGTCTGAAGCAGGCTTCTGCTAGTGATTTATTCCCTTTGTTTACATTTTTAGAAGTTGGAGTGGGGTTTTCATTTCCTGTCATTACAAATTTCTTGTGCATGGGCTGGAACCGTGTTATACACTCTTAATCTATTTAGTCTGATTGTGGTTTTAACATTGGATCACAGATTATTGCCATAAAGGACATAATACGTCCCCCAAGAAGAGATAATTTTGCTGATGTGTACCTTGTTTTTGAGTTGATGGATACGGATCTCCATCAGATCATACGCTCAAATCAGCCATTGACTGATGACCATTGCCAGGTTTGTTGCCTCCAGCTTGTGCCAAGCTTGTTCTGCACTCAATGAAATTATAGTTGAAACAAATCTTGCTTGTGGCAAATCTAGAGATTGACTGTCATGTATCTTGTTCTCTCGTTCATAATTGTGTTCTGCATCTTTTCTATACTTCATCTTAGCTTTCTCTGCTCTATCCTGTTCAACAATCATAAGTTACATGTTTTGCATTGCAGTACTTCTTGTATCAGTTGCTACGAGGGCTAAAATATGTGCACTCAGCAAATGTATTGCACCGTGATCTGAAGCCAAGCAATTTGTTCCTAAACGCAAATTGTGATCTCAAGATTGCGGACTTTGGGCTTGCAAGGACCACTTCGGAGACTGATCTCATGACAGAGTATGTGGTCACTCGTTGGTACCGAGCACCAGAGTTGCTCTTGAACTGTTCTCAGTATACTGCTGCTATTGATGTCTGGTCAGTTGGATGCATACTTGGTGAAATTGTTACTCGCCAACCCCTGTTTCCTGGAAGGGATTACATACAACAATTAAAATTGATCACTGAGGTAAGGTTTGTCCCATCCATTGCTTGCTGACTTATAGCGTCTACATAGGTGATGTTATTGTCTATTTGAAAACTATCAATCAGTGAAGATGGGATTGTTTGTGTTAACTTCTTCGTTAATAGAATTTGACAACTGGTCTATCTGGAACAACGGGATAATGAGACCTGTCTTCCCTGCCTGACTACTGTTGTGAAATCTTTTTTCTTTCTTTGTGTTTGAATAAGAGTCACTTTTTATTGTGAACTGAACTTTGAATTCGTAAATGTATTTTGCTTCTGGGTAGTATGTAGTAACAGTTTACGATATTTGTCAGATCGGGAATGTAGATTTGAACTATTAACTTTATGCAATTTACTTATTTTTTTTTTCTGTGGACTTGTCCTATCATCCAATGATATTTTTCGAAATTCAAAAGTGTACATTCGTTTTGATGACACTTCTTGTTGGTTATTGTACGATACAATGTTAACCTCATTTTTTAGTACCACTGAATACTTATTTGCCTTTTTGAAACGTGTCCCTGGAACCCAAGGGGTATTAGTATTAATCAGGTATCAGTATTAATCAGACTTTTTCCCCCTTCAAAAGCTGATAGGGTCACCAGATGATTCAAGCCTGGGATTTCTTCGAAGTGATAATGCACGAAGATACATGAAACAACTTCCGCAGTACCCAAGGCAGGACTTCCGCTTGCGCTTCCGCAACATGTCTCCTGGTGCAGTCGATCTGTTAGAGAGAATGCTGGTGTTTGATCCAAGCAGACGGATCACTGGTACGTGCACTTAAGCAAATTACTTTATTGGTGTTGGCTACTTGGCTTTACTATAAACTCTAATTATTTTCCCATGCAGTTGATGAGGCTCTGCATCACCCATACTTGGCCTCTCTTCATGACATCAATGAAGAACCCACTTGCCCTTCACATTTCAGCTTTGATTTTGAACAACCATCCTTTACAGAAGAACATATAAAAGAACTCATCTGGAGGGAATCATTAGGATTCAACCCAGATCCTGCCTACTAAGAGCTAAGGTTTGTATGCTTTTTGTTGAGAATGGTTTGTTCTAAAGAACCAATTATCTAAGAACGTAATGTGTTGTAGAGGACTGATCTAGATCCTGGTATCCCGCGAACATTTTTACAAACTTTTTATTGAGAGTTTTCAGTTTTCTGCAATGTTTCCAGCTTGACTAATTTAGATCCAGGGAGATTGTTTTTCTTTTTGGAATGTCTGGGTCTCAAGATTGTATGCTCGTAACATACCATCGTGTAAAATTCTGTTCATAACTCATCTGTGTGACAGAAGGCTATTTTGTATTTTGTTTGCCATGAATTTCTTGTTTGTTAATTCTCCATTGTCTCACTTCATTTTGAATGTTAGTTTATTTGGTTTTAAGACCTGTATCCAGGGATTCATATTGCTAATTCGCCACATATATACATTTCAGTTCCTCATGCTGAGTCCCTAAGTCCTAACCTGTTCCTTTCTTTGGCCATGTGAGTACAGAATAATCTACCAGCTGGAGGCATTTGAAGATCTGTAGCTCTAGCGCAGCCAGAACTTCCCTGCCTTGTGCATCTATTAATTTTATGCCCGCTTTGTTGGGCGAATGGGCATGGATTATTATTGCAGAAGCAATTTCTCTTAAGGCCTGTCTAAAGAAACAGCTTTTGTATTCCTTTTCGGATGGCCCGCACCTGGGCATGTATTACACCGGTTGATTGCGTAAACTGTTATTGTGTATCTAAGCTTGTAATTTTGTGGACAACGACTTAAAACAGCCCGTGTATATCTGAGCTGACATCCCTTCTCTTTGTATTATCTCAGACATGTTATCTGAGCTGACATCCCTTCTCTTTGTATTATCTCAGACATGTTATATTGCATTCTTCGACTATTCAGATCGAATTTGCTAATCCAGGTCTGCTCTGAAGTTCCATTCACTGATACCAGGGTGTCCCATTATAAAAGGTACGCAGTACACACTAATTATCATATCCATCTCATCAACTTGTTTACATCATTACATGAAGGGATCCATCCAGACAGACTTTGGTGATCAAGTCGATCCATAGTGGGTGCAAACAACACGAACACGCGATCGAGGAGGAGAAACTGAAGCGTAGAAGCAACCAAGCATTCACCGGCCGCCGAGCAGCGAGCCCGCGGACATTGTCGCGCACGACGACCATGTCAGGGACGCCAGCGACCCGAAGTCGATGGAATCAACGTCCGTGAAGACGAGCACGGCCTCCTCCTGCATGTCCTCCTCGCCGTCGAGGTACTGGCAAACCTGCCTCATGCTAGGCCGCGCTTCCGGCCGCTGCTGGCTGCACATGAGACCGAGCCACAGCACCAGCTTCGCCTCCTCCTTGTCGTAGCACCCGTCAAGCCTCTCGTCCACGGCGTGCACGAGGTCGCCCTTGACGCCGTGGTCTCGGACCCAACGCAGGAGGTTCACGCCGGTGATGGGGTCGATGGGCCGGCGCCCGCATGCCGCCTCCAGGAGCAGCGTGCCGAAGGCGAACACGGCGGTTGCTTTGGTGGCCTTACCGGTCACGGTGAGCTCCGGCGCTATGTAGCCCAGCGTGCCGACGACGCCTGTCGTGGTGGGGCCCGCGCCGTGCTCGTAGAGGCGCGCGAGGCCGAAGTCGCCGAGCCGCGCGCCCATGTCCGCACCAAGAAGCACGTTGCCGGCCTTCACGTCGCGGTGCACCACCACCTGCTCCCACTCCTCATGCAGGTACACCAGCCCCGAGGCGACGCCCCTGAGGATCCTCACGCGCTGCTCCCACGTGATCAGCGCCGGCGACTTGTCGGCGCGGCCGCCGAACAGATGCGCGTCGAGGCTGCCGTTGGGCATGAAGTCGTAGACCAGGAGCAGGTCCTGCCCGCGCTTGCACCACCCGCGCAGCTCGACCAGGTTCCGGTGCCGCATGCGCCCGAGGCTAGCGACCTCGGCGACGAATTCGCGCATCCCCTGCGTCCCGTTGCTCGAGATCCGTTTGATGGCAACCTCGTCGCCGGATCGCGGGAGCACGCCTTTGAACACCTGGCCGAAGCCGCCTGCGCCGAGGAGCTCACTGTTCTTGAACCCCTTGGTCGCCTTGTAGAGCTCTTTGTATGGGAACCTGTGCGGGTGGTCCAGCTCCCACTCCTCGAGCGTCTCGGCGAGGGCCGCCCTTCGCCGCAGCCAGATTGCGACACCGATCGCCGCGACGATCACGGTGAGCGTGGCCGTGCAAGACAGAGCAACGATCTTGATGATGGTGGACGTGGAAGGCGGAGGAGCCGGCGCCTTTGGGACCTTCGGTAGCCGGGAGAGATCGATGGGTTGCGCAACTCCGTCAGTACGGAAGCTCCAAGCGAGAATGTAATGTGAGCTCGCCAATTTCCCGGTCGCCGCCGAGAAACCGACGTACATGTCTTGCTTAAAGATCGGAAGGAGATCAATGGCGTGCGATATGAGCGGCCGGTGAGGCCGAGTCGGCACGGACACGGGAGCGACGGTGACGCTGAGGACCTTGGCGCTGCCGTCGTAGTCCACCCACGCCTGAATCCGCTGCGCGCTCTGGAGCGCCACCGAGACGTTCCTGCCGTCGTCGTCGGTGAAGTACGAGGCCGGCTCCGACACGTTGGACACGAGGCTGTTCAAGTCGACGCCGACGTGGTTGCCCTTCGTCTCGTTCAGGAGCCTGGGGGCCGCCACCGTGTCGAACTCGACGGCGAAGACGTGGTTGGAGGAGTTGCCCAGGTTGTTCTTGCCGAGGAGGCCAAGGTACTGCCCGGCAGTTGCCCCGGGGAGCACCTTGGAAGCCGCGACCACGAAGGCCAGGCCATGGCCGCCGCCGCTGCCGACGGTTACGATGTCGAAGACAAAGGCCGTGCTAAAGGAGACCACGGCCTGGTTCCTGAGCATTTGCACCGGCTGGGAGAAGAAGGCGTGGCCCATGAGATTATTGCTGTCGTTGGTGAGCTGGAGCGCGCCGCCGCGCAAGACGGACGCCGAGCCGTCTAGGCTCAGGTTGGCGGCGTGCTGGAAGCCGTTGTAGATGAAGTCGACGGCGGCCGAAAAAGGGAGGGGGCAATGAGCAAGGAGGGAGAGCACGGCGAGGTGGCCAAGGAGAGGAATGGACGCCGGAGACATGGACGAAACACTGTAGTAGGCACAACTGTTGTCGTGGAACTTCGGTTATGGAGTAGTAAATAGGCATCAAGCTGATGGATACGGACGAGATGAATGATACAAGCTGTACTATGTTGGAGTAATACTTCCCCATTTGACAACATTTGACAAGGTACTTGCCGAATGGGTGAAGACAACGTGTGTACCGTTACGGTAACTTACCATGGACATCTGGGAACTGTATCATCTCCAATCCGGCTATCAATGGTGGATCTAGAAATTTATACCAACCGGAGAGGATACATATAGCACATGTCTTACTAAAACTCACGTTCGCAACTATCAAATATGAAATAAATCCAATGTGGAGATTAATCCAGAAAAGAGAAAACAAATAAGGGAGTGTCTATACAACATTCGACTATTTTTTAGGACAAAAACAGTCAGATTTTGAGCGTTAGATGGAGATCCAACGTCCTAGATCATTTTTTTTGGAGGATGGCTTATATGAGTGGATCTGTTGGATGGAGATCTAACGTCCCAGATCAATCTAACTATTTTTGTCCTAAAAAATAGTCAAATATTGTATAGACATTCCTAACAAACAATGTCCATCTGACTGCTTGCCAGCCAAACCGGCTGCCCTTAGCCTTCATGCACTGAAGGCACCAAAGGCACGGCCTTAGACAACCATCGGATCAAGAATCAACGCTCCAGGTCAATGCAAAGAGAAATTAAAGTTTCGGAGAATATCTCGTGAGAAATTTAATCATCTCATCCGCCCCAATTAGAACCGTTGGATGCTCAATCCAATGGCCCAAAAGCACCGAATGGCACATACACTGATACACTTCAGTTGGGGCCTGGGTCTAGTCCCACCGTCGAGTTGAATCGTCAAAGTTGAACTAAGGACGTTCTAAGTGTTTTAGCCTTTGAACTCGACTTCTCCAGTGTCAAAGTCTAAACAAAAACATTTTCCTCCGTGCGAGCAATAAGGAGAAATAGCAAAACAAAAGACTACACTTGTAGTGCATATCATCAGAGAAAGTAGTGAAGACACAGTGGTACACGACAATAGCCTTCTCTGGGTCTATCAGAAACGAAGGGCAAAGGAGGAGATATGGCACACCACCTTAATAGATTGGATTCATGGTTTAGATGGTGTTTCGTTATACTGAATTTTTATAAATTATAGTTAAAATTTTACTGTAACTAATAAAAATTATATTATAATTGCTGGTAGTTTATTTAGTATAATTAAATTTAAAACATGAACCTTTGGCTGTGGCCCCTCATTGGTAGCTTCGTGACAAATTGACTTGACCTGCCTGTTTCAGTCGTTTGGCACTTGGCAGGCACGGAGCCGTAGTGATTGAGGCGATTGCATATACCGGTGTAGTAAGTTCCAGTAAAGAACTTGCGGTTCCAAACCGCAAGCCGCGGTATTGGCCAGTTGTTTCCACTGCAGTTCCTGGCTTTTAATTTTTAATTTACTAACTTTTAATTTTATTTTTTGTGTTTTGGTTTTTTTTTCCTTTTTTGTCTTTTCTTTTTTACTTCGTATTCCTCCGTGCTGTCTGTGGTGGACCAACATGTTTTTTATTTTTAAATTTTTTAAAATTTAATTACGTCAAATAAGTCGCTATCAACTATAATAAAAAATAAATCAGCTATAGTAAAAAAGTTATAAGCCATCGCCAAACTGAGCGCCCTTATCTTCGCTAAGTACTTCACTGTAAAGATCTGTGTGGAACACGAGGCCTTAAGATGATTCCCAACCAGTGGCAGAGAGAGAGGGGGCGACCAAGGGTCTGATCCTTCTGAACTGGCCTCTCTTAAGTCATGTATTAATATGAATATAAAGGCTTATAGTCCACCTAAAATCTAAGGAGCCCTAAGTCATACATATTGCAAAGCCCATTTCTAAAGTCTTGTGCCTAATTAATTATTGTGCGGTGGCAACAACCTCTTTGGCCACGACAGGTTTGTCCTAGTCTACAAGACTAGTACTCAATCCTGTAGACTTTAGTTTAGGCCAGTTTGGTGTGGTTTTGCTGCTTAATTAGTTACCTTTCCCTTGATCCCCCTATCGTTCCTTGGCAATGTGTTATTGGGTATCATTAGTTGGTCAAGCAAAGCATTATATCTACAATTTCTTTTCTTAAGCAACTAAAATACCAAACACTTTATACACATGATTCATGATTTATATACTTACAGATAACTATTGCATTTCTACAAATTCTGTAACATCTATAATTTTTCTTCAAGGAGAGATTTTGTAACTCTATCGAATTTGTATGTATAGATCAAATAGTAAACAAGAAGGTCGGTACACAAATATCCAAAAATTTTGCTCAAGCCTACCATGTATTGTAGGTTCTTATTACTTTTAATATGCTACTAGGGTGATTGATAATTTGACAAGTGTGCAGGGTGATTGATAACTTGAAAAGTGTGTATTTACGTTGTTATTATGTATTATAGTCTCGGCGTACTTTACATTTTTCTTGAGTCCACCATTGCCAAAGAATTGACATACCTCAAAATAGGATACAATATTTAGTAGGCAGTGGGCCATCTCAATTAACTTACTTGATAAATAAAAAACACAACAAAACACTTATGCACAACAACAAATGACTGGCGACTACCCTTAATACAATGCACGATGTTTCAGTTATTGTTTCATCTATCTTCTATATTCTATTCCCATCTAGGCCTTAGGGCATGTTTGTTTCGGATTCTAGGCAAGCT
Source organism: Dendrocalamus sinicus (assembly GCA_036346575.1). Lineage (NCBI taxonomy): Eukaryota > Viridiplantae > Streptophyta > Magnoliopsida > Poales > Poaceae > Dendrocalamus > Dendrocalamus sinicus. The sequence continues at coordinate 25,455,396 of CM070669.1, forward strand.
AGCTACTTCTAGTAGTCAAAAGCTCTTCCAAACAGTCCAGTTTTTGGGCTAGCTACTGAAGTACTGAGAATCTGAAAATCTGGGAAGGCACAATTGTACTGGAACCGAGTAGCTGCAATAGTCGAGCTTCTCACAGATTTTGCAGGCTAATGCCACTTAAAGTTGAAGTTATTTACCCGCAAATACCACTGGATAAAACTCCCCGGCCCCCCGCGCCCTCCTACCCCTCCTCCCCCGCCGCCTCCCCGCCCCTGCCCCCTCGTACCCCTCCTCCCCGTTGCCCCTCCTCCCCGCATCCCCGCCGCCCCCTCCTACCCCTCCCGGATCCCCCCGCCGCCACTCCCACTCCCTCCTCCTCCACCTCCCTAGCCCCGCCAAGGCCGGCGCCTCCTCTCTCGCGTCCCCCCGCGCGCCAAGATTTCTGCCGCCGCCACCGCGCCCTCCCGTCCTTTCCCGCCGCGGCGTGGCGTCTACAACCGCGGCGGCCCGCCACGCCTCTCTCCGTCCACTACAAGACGCACGCCGACAACGCCTCGCTGTACAACACCCATACCGCCGCCATCTACATCTGCGGGCTCGTGTTCGAGGACTCGCCACGCAGGCGGCCTCGCGAGGTGGAGAAGAAGAACGCACACAAGGCGGCATCATGCGACACCATTGATGCGGCCGACGGGTACTACATCGCCGGTGGAGAACTCCGTGCGGTCACGCCGGCCAGGGCGGACCTTGAGAAGCGATTCATCGCCGAGGCGGCCAAGGAGGGCATGGTGCAGCTCAAGGGGCGCAGTCGATCGGTGGTGTGCGCGCCTCCATCTACAATGCCATGCCGCTGGTCGGTGTGGAGAAGCTCGTTGCCTTCATGAAGGATTTCCAAGTCAGAAACCCTTGATTGGCTTGTGGTCATGATCATTTGGTATTGCCTTTAGTAGGATGGTTTGTTCTTCATAACATAAGTAGGTTCTGCGCAAGAACTGTGCCGCTCAAATGCGATTTGCGATCCATCTGTAGTATTAGTATGGTGACTAGTTTGCAATGTTGTTGCTTTTTTCGTGTTTATGGGAACTCCTTTCCATGGCTCGCATTGAGATTGGAACATGTTCTTTTGGGAATTAAGGTAGATAGTCAATTCTCTTGAGTGTAGGTGATGCTGTCGTATGATTCATAGCTTATGTTACAGTGTCCAATTTCAAGTTTGGTTGCTTTTCTCCTCTGGAAACAAGCTTGGTCGGTTTTCTTGTGTGATCATTTCTTCATGGAGATTGATTTGTTGATAGTCATTCATTAGATTACCGTGAGATTTTCTAGTGGAAAATTCTGTGGATTGGGTGCAATGTTACACTCTTTTATGTACCCATTGCTGTAATTTTTAGACAGATAGGTCCATGTTGAGGACTAAGCACATATCACACTGCCGTTAGTAATTTAAAATTGGGAGGTTGGTGAGCAGTGAGCACACTAGAGTTTGGTGGTGATGAAGAATTTTCTTTGGTTCTTGCGTCTGTCTTGGTGATTAGTGAACGATCGATGAATCAACAAAAACAGATGTTGCGTGTGACAGCGGTTTGTTGCAAGCTGAGAACCAAAAATCTTATGAAACTTTGAAGTTTCAAATCACACGTTTGGTAAACATGACATGGTAGTTCTTTATTTGATATTATCTTTTGATTTGTGTTTGTACAATCAAGCCGTGAGTTGTTTGATCACATCATGTGTTCTTCACTATACTTCTAGGATATATTTCAATACCATGTTGGTGTATCTTTATTTTGAGAGACGTGAAGAACCCGAAGTGCTGTGTTTAATATTAGTTTTTCAATGTTTGAACTAAAACCTACAAATTTACAGCATGGATATCTCTTCTATCAATACATAATCAGGACATCAACTCACCTAAGGGCATTTCAGTCAATACATCTATCAGGATATCAGCTGCACGGCTAGAATCCAGGATGCCAAACAGGCTAGCTACTCATACTAGCTAGCTACTCAGACTAGCCAGCTACTCAGCCTAGCCAGCTAGCTACTCAGAATCTCCAGCTCCCCCAAACAGGCCCTTAGTGTCTTCTATTTATCCAATGGTCGACAGATTGGTAAGGTTAGTGCTAACTTTTCTTGTATCAATTGCGACTACTGAGCGAGCATTTTTAGCTATGAAACTTATCAAGGCCCGTCTTTGAAATAAAATGGGAGAGGGTTTCCTTTGATATTTCCCAGTTGCCTATATAGAGAAATAAATGGCATGTTCCGGTCAAATTATCAACATATATGATCTTCTTAGTAGCTGTATGGTCAAATTTAAGTTAATAGAAATATAATTTCTTTTGTATTTAGCAAAAAAACTATATTTGTTAGTTATTATAGCCACGTTGAAATTTAAAGATATTATTAAGTACTCTTTATTTTTCTAATTGTCAATACTTACTCGGTTCGGTTACTCCTCACCCACGTTCAATTCCGATAAAATTGATCATTTGCCACTTTGAAGAGTGGGCTTCGCAAATTTGCCACTTTCAAAATTGACTTCGTAAAAATACCATGTAGTACATGTACATCTTGATTACCATGCCATTTGAGCCATTTAGCTCATTTAATAATTTTTTTGCTAATTTCTGAAGGTGGAAAAGACAATCCTACCCTTGCACTGCATGGACTTCGGATCGGCAGATGAAACGTCGCCCGGCAACGATCATGCATCTCCCGCATCCTCGCGGCCTCTGGCGCTGCATCCCGGCCGGCCTCCCCGCGCTGCTAAGCGTTCGATGTGCTCAATGACACAGGTGATGATCGGATCGACGATGCTTGCCTCACGGTGCCCCTGAAAGACTATGACGATCGCTCTTCTACTAGCTAGGATCTCATGAATCGTAAACTCTATGTTTGTAAATTTTATGAAAGTGAATTCAAAGTTCTCTATCTTCCCTGAATTAATCACGGGATGTTAGTATTTGTGTATGGTCAATTTGCTTAGGGAGCTTGATCACTCTGCCAAATCTAGTTAAATCTGCAGGAGTTCATGATAATTGTTTCCGTGGAACACACGCAAATACTGTTCTTGTGATTGCTAGAACCGTGTACTCTTCGGGTCTAGCCCAACCTCATTTACAGAACAAACTGCTACTAAAACGAGGAACAAACGCACAACTAAGCGGGGAGGCGGCGGCGGGGAGGCGGCGCGGGGAGACCGGTCGGGGATGCAGCGCGGGGAGGCTGGCCGGCGGGGAGGCAGGCGCGGGGAGGCCGGCCGGGGATGCAGCGCCGGGAGGCCGTGCGGGGATGCAGGAGATGCACAGATCGTTGCTTCGGGCGACGTTTCATCTGCCGATCTGAAGTCCATGTAGTGCAAGGGTAAGATTGCCTTTTCCACCTTCAGAAATTAGCAAAAAAATTATTAAATGAGCTAAATGGCTCAAATGGCATGGTAATCAAGATGTATATGTACTGCATGGCATTTTTACGAAGTCAATTTTGAAAGTGGCAAATTTGCGAAGCCCACTCTTCAAAGTGGCAAATGATCAATTTTCTCGTTCAATTCCTGTTCCGCCACTGTTCCCAGCGCGCCCCCTCGCTTCCCCGCAGCCCCCACCCGCCCAGATCCCGGCGACGCATTGCTCGCCTCCCCCTCGCCTTCTCGATCCTGGTGCAGGTCTATGGCGAGGAGGAGTGGTCGTTTGGCTTCTGCGAGAACGGCAGCGGCGTCTTCAGCTGCCCCGTCGGGAAGAACGCCATGTACACCTACCGCGAGCGCATCGTCCTCGGGGAGACGGAGTGCACCGTCGCCACCGTGAACCGAACACTGCGCGTGCTCAGCCGCGAGTGACCGGGCCACTCCTACGACCTCCTCTCCAGGAACTGCAACCACTTCTGCGACGTGCTCTGCGAGAGGCTCGGCGTCCCCAAGCTCCCAGGTAAGGAGAGAAGAGATTCGCAGTTCTGTTCTTCTGATTAGCGACTGGACTAGCAGTAGTATGTGCGATGTATATCGGAAAAATTCCAATTTAGTTGAAAAGATCGCTTGACTAAACTGAAGGTGAATTGGACACTGCGGAGTTAGTGATGGGCGTACAGTTTGCAGGTGTTCCTGCTCCGCTAGATAGAAGGTGGGAAGTTGTGCTAGAGAGGATGGGTGATCTCGAACCCAACGTCAGGAGCGGAGCGCCATTACTTGTTACTTTGTTAGAGGGCTGATGAGTGGTGGTGCAGGTTAAGCAGCAGAGATTGCCTTGGCTTGGATATGTTATTTGTCTTGGGAGGAGAGGGATGCAACTGACGGAGTGTGGTGCAGACTAGTAGGAGGAATTGCCTTTGCTTGGATGTGTCAATAGTCTTAGAAGTAGAGGGGATGCTCCTGAAAGGGGACGGGAGTGGTGCCATTGGCCTCCTAGAACCAGGAGGATCTTTATATCTTCCGCTTCAACTCTGTATTAGTTTGTATAACTTGCAAGCATCTAGGGTTTGAGGAATTCTGGAGTGGGGGGGTGAATGGAAAGAATGGGATGTTATAGTCAGGTTTTTCGTCATTGGATGATACATTAAGGGCTAGTAGCAAGTAGCAACCCATGTACATGAACTTGGGCCAAGTGGAGTCAATTTGACCAAGTCAGGTCCAGTTTGAGTTCAACTTGAAATCATTGCCAATCATAGTGCTGTAGATAAACTGGTGTTCCCTCACACCTGAGGCTTTAGGATAAGATTGTTAGTGTATGGCAGTAGGACTTGACTTTGGAACTTGATGAGCTAACTTAGGTGAGCTAACTTGATTAGTGTATGAAAATTTTAAGCTGGGCCAGTTACACTACTAGTACTAGGGTGAAGTAGATGACGGGTGGGTTCTTTTGTGCTAATGGCTTATAGCTTAAATATTAGAATTTTGGCTGTTTATGAGAAGTAGTACGTATAGAAAAATAATCGCATGCGGTTTTTGCCGATACAGCTGAATTCAGTACATTTTTTATTATAATCTTCCTATTGACTCCGCCTTGAAAAAACACACCATTTAAAAGTTAGTTACTATAGACAGTACAAGCATAAGCCAGCTTTAAACTGAAAAGAACCCAGCTGACATTCGCTTAAATCATAGCCTTTGGTTGTTATCCATGCTTGTAGCATGGTAGTATTTCTCTTCATATTTGAAATGGCATAGACAATTGACTTTTGTTTCTTTGTTTGGCTGACCTTGTATTTAAGCCTTGCAGGTTGGGTTAATCGTTTTGCCAATGCTGGTGATACTGCTGTGGTTGTTGCTGAGAATACAGCAGTTAAGGTGCATATATTTCATTTGTTCTTAGTTGTGCATTCGCTTTGTTTTCCAATAGCAAGATTACTGTATTCCTTGACTGGTTCTTGTTAATCTTGATTACGTTCTATGTCACATTGCATTCCTAACTGTTAGTCTGTAACATCCCAATTTTTGGGAGTTTAAAAAGTGCTTGATTAAAATTTGAGATTTGAATTCAAATCAATGTCAACTCAAAATTTCAAACCATTTTTCAAAAAGTTCAAAATCTAAATCTTGCTTGGGCCGAGCCCGGCCTACCCCTCCCCTCTGGCCCTTGGCCTAGCCCGGCCCTTTCCCTCCCCTTCTCTCTTTCTCTAGGCCTAAACCGGTTTAGACCTAGGGCGTTACACTCTTTTATCTAGCACCATTCTACCTTAAGTCGTCGTTCGACCTCTCTCTAACAGATGTTTATCCCGTTATGAACTAAGATTCATGACACCTTCTTTCCAGGGAACTTGGTTGAAGAATATCATTTCAGCTGGCATGAAGCCATCTTCGAGCGGGTCAACTCCTCCACAGGAAGCTGATGATGGATCCCCCTTGCAGCGCCAAAAATCAACAGAACAATCAACACGGTTGTAGCCGCTGTCCCAGCAGATTAATCAACCGATGAGTTGAGTCTGTAGTATAACAATAGCCAATATTTGTTAAAAAACATGGGCATGTTATTCACACATGAATCTATGCGTCTTTACATTGTCTTACAACCGGAAACATGAAATGTTAAAACACTCATCTAGCTTGACTAGTTCCTTAACCATCTTCGTAACATTAGTGCTGATCCTTGATACCTAAGAAAACTCTTGCCTCCCGTTTAGAACGCACTCCTGACCAGGATGTGGCTGCTTTGGAGCTCTCAAAAGCAATGAGCTGATGGAATGCATGGCAGCTGATACTATCCTGGCTTTGATCTGCCCCCTCTTTGGTAAGGGCCTTGTACTTCCTCCTGATATTTCACCATTGCTGAAGGGAAGATGGGTGGCAGTGGCACAGTTGCTCATCGTCCTTGACTATAGAAGAAGGTAAGCTCTGCAGAAGAGAACTATAGACTTGTTGATTAATGTGTCCTCTCTTGGTTTTGTGGCCATGTTGGTGACCTATTTATACTACTGCACTCGATATCTTTCATCAGTTTTCTCAGCTCAAATGTTTCAGTAGGCGTTGTTGAAAGCTGGGTAAAGATCCAGTGGTCGCTGCAAATGTTTTGATCTGTGTTGTGTTGGCTGGCTTTGTTGCTGTTTGATTCCGCACCAGGCAGTCCAGGCTGAGATGAGCTGTGAAAGGCTGTGCCGTGCTGCCATTGTTTATGTTAGCTGCATGCTGTTTCTAGCATTCAGCGGCAGTCACATGCATGCATCTACATGGTGTATGCGAAATTGGTATTGAAATTTTCACGGGAATTGAACTGTTTCATACGAAATTTATGCGAAATTCCTGCATTCGCAACAGGGCCTGAAAACTAACAGTACCCGTTGTTCCTGAAATGCACTGCCTTAACTCTCCCAAGTAGGCTTACCTGATAGCGTTGTGCTCTGTACAATTGTACCGAGTAAACTGCTTGCTATGTATGGTAGCTTAGCTAGGGTGTGTAGTGAAATCACTCCATGTTCTAGAACATTTCGTAGGGTTTTTGGAGCCGCCGATTTGGAGTACCGCTCCTGCAGTTGAATGCTCGAAGAAGCTCGAACACTTCGTCCTTCTGGTGGGCGTGTGGTCGGTGCGGACAAACCTGATGGCTGGACGACGAAGCGGTGTGCTGCCATGGTCCAAAGTATTTTCAGGCATGTTTTGGTTTGTTCTAGCGTAGTAGTAAATTACACATTCTGTCAGTAGTAGTACTTGGTACATTTGTTGTTGACGTCTTGTGCTCTTGGCGATGCTTATCCATCAGTCGTTGGCTGGTTATCGCACATTTCAGCTTGTATGAGAATCCCCCAGCACAGCTCAGCAGTTCAGCTTGTGCGGAATTTTGGCTCACGAGCTCTATACATCACCGATTTCACAATCCATACCACTACGCACTCTTTTCGGCTGACTTTTGGTGGATTCTAGCACGAACACTTATATCAACGAATCAAAAGCCGATAAACCACTTCTAAAAGACTATCCTGATAAACCGCTTCGAAACGACGATGGGAAAACTATTCAGTTTGTTTGTTTGCTTGAGAAAAGACATAAAATATAAGCAGAAAAGAATAGAGCAACTATGGTTCGAGTTTCTTTTAGCTGCCCAGCCAAGTCTAGAATTTTACTTCCAGAGTTCAGACCTCAAACGGTACAACAGTCCCTAGCACATAACGACAACGCTATCCACTGAACAAAAAGGCACAGAAAAGGGAAAGGCTCATTTACAAGAATGTAATGCAATTCAATTTACACGTGGGCCTGCACAGCGGGGAAAAAATGACGGGGGTTAAGACAGCTCCTGGCTCACTAGATGAAACGTTTCTCAGATGGAGATGGTCATGGTGAGGAATACAACAGGCAGCATAATCCCGATTCCAGTTCTGGAGATACCTATTGCCATGGAAATGTCGTATCGATATTATTTCAACTTGCTGACAAAAGGCTGGAGCTAAGGTATACATGACAAACACAGTAAAGATCTACAAAAAAGAAAAAAGAGGAGCTACAAGATTGTATTAGCAACAAAATGAGAATAAAGTACCTGAGCTTCCAGATGTTGGCGAGACAGGCAATGCAGGCAATGACATTTCTGAAACCAAAAGAGAAAAAGGGCAATGTAATTAACGACAACCACTACTGTAGGATCCTCGCCAAAAAAAAAGGTTCAGCATTTTTCTAAATGCTGATCCAAAGGCCATAGAATAAAAACTTCACAATTAAAAAAGGTGGACACATGTTATTTCTGTGACCACGAAATTTTTTTCCCCTTCTCACCTGGAGCACAAAGCGACAAGGATTGAAGAGACGATGAGGACGGCCATGGTGCTGCAATGTTGTCACTCAAGTCGCATGTGAAGCTAATGCCCGTAGTGTTGTCAAACACAATGTCTGTAGGTAAGCTCCGAAGTAGACAGCCTAAAAAAGGAATATTGATGTTACCACACTGCAGATCCATGGATGAAACCAAGTAAGTTGGTGGAATGGAACTAACCTTGCTGCCCAAAACCTGTTCCAATTGGACAATGATTCCAGGGAAAATGAACAAAGTTATAAAGTATTCCAATATGAAGCAAAGATTGAAGGTAAGTTCTCATGTCTTCTGTGCATACCTTGCAGGCTAAAATCTTTTAAGTCAATATCACAAAGCCTATAAATATCATCTACTACACCAACTTTCTGTAGCATTGATCCAAACATCGTTGCACAGTTAATTGCTTGCAGATTTGTGACAAATATCTGCTTCTGTCTAGTTGCAATGTAAGAGTGCAATGCTGCACAGCATGAGGGTGTTGAAGAAGATGCCTTGCTACATGCCTTAACGACTGAAGAAGGTTCATCAAACTCCAGTGGACAAACTACATCAATTAGATCAAGAGTCAGCAAATTCAATTGGTGCCATGCATGACAATGATGAAATTGACATCACTAAGCACCCAGCAGTTATGACACAAGGTGAAAGTTATACATAGCAGGTACTTGTAAAGTATGACAAACATGGTGACATTTTGGTATCCCAGCAGCCCAAGCAAGGAATTAGCATCAGTGGAATATTCAATCAACGGATCAACCAAACCAAACAAAAGGAAGTGTGACATCACATACCTTTGTTCACCTTGCAACCAGATAATACTCTAAAAGCCGTGTTCACTGCTTCTGATGAAAGCTTCATAGATAACCAGGAGTGAACTACCCCTTTACAGTCACTAACAACATCAATCCCAGCAGCACTCCCAGGTATGCTAGAACTTCCAAACATGCTTGCCCCACCTGAGGATATGTGAACTGCTGCTTCCACTATTGCAGGTTGGCAAACTGGCCTACAACACTCTTTCAGTGGATCGACACTGCTGCATGCATCTAGGAGCTTGCTTACGTTAACTATTCTCTCAAATGAGCTAATATCCTTCACAGGGCAAGAAGCATCAGTAAGATTTGATGGCCTCAGAGTACATAACTCAGGGATGTTGGTGTTTGCCCCTTTGCTTGCAAGTATGCTCATAATGTCGGAGAAACAAGCATTTGCCACAGCCTGGTTGAGAACTAGCGTATTGTTTCCACCACCATATGCAGCTTGGAAAATATTCAGCAAGCTATTAACTTGGGGACAACATATAACATCTGCAACTAGTGGTGCTAAAGGAATGGAACAATCAAATGCTGTCTTGTCCATAATATAAGAGAGCGCAGAAAAATTTACATGGCATTTCCCAGTCAACACTGGATCATAGGATGTGTAGTTCGGATACATGGGTGACAGTGGTTCAACTGGGTTAGTGTTGTGTGGAAGAACAGACGGTGAAATTTCTATTGGATCATAGAGACCAATAGGTGGGTCAGACAGAAGAAATTTGTCTTTCGGTTCAAGTGTTGTTCCCTGAGACAGAACATGCTGACTGCCACAAAGCCAAACCGCAAACAATACAAACCAATGATACACTGTACCTGCAATGCAATATTCATTTTAGCATAGCTCATAGAAGATAGTAACAAAGATCGCAGAATGCACTTCAATAATCAATTACAAATGAGATGCACATAAACCTACACACAACAAGCATCTCCTTTAACAACCCACAGTAAATTGTACCTCAGTTCCTCAAAAACAAAGGAGTTTACTACCTATCATCTCTAGAGTTTATTACCTATCATCTCTAGTATCATGGCCATGATTATATTGGTCAAATGACTAGGAGTACGACCATCCATTACAGCAAGGTCTTAGGCCAGCTTCTATATCCCCCTAAATTTACTGCAGTTTAAACAATTTCGGGAATCAGCACAAAGCCACAAACTTCACTTTCGTTGGGAATCTCGACTTGAATTATCAACAAAAAGGAAAGATATTTCCAATTAACTTCACTCAACTAGAGCAACAAACAGTTAGCTGCTAGGTTACAACAAAATCACACATCAATGTTCAACAAGAATCTATCACTAGAGACAGCTTCAACACATCTTGGCACAACCCTAACATGGTAATATGGTATTATTAACACCATTAAACTTGTCTTTTTAAACCTCATGTGTTCAGTAAGTAGCAACATTGTTATTTACAAGAAAAGGTTATGCTAATGATGGATAGAAACTTTTAGCTTTCGAAACCTCCATGAATTTTGGTGTGTAAAACAATACTCTGCAGATCTACATAGAGCGGATGTAGTGGATTATTAGAAACTTCTAAGAGTTACCCAAATTAAATATATGAGAAACTTCCATGTAATTCCCTTTAGTTTCCACCAGCTTATGACAAACTTTTAAGAGTTAACCAAAATAAATTTACAGTGTATAATTATATGCAGATAGACAATAACTCCTGCACACAACAGAAATGGGTAAAAAACCACTCACCCTGTAGATAAGAACCAGAGCTGGAGCTCTCCATTCCTTTTAGCCTGAAGAAGTAAGTTCATGCATGAGGCTATGCGTACAACATCCTCAGTTCCAGCAAAATTTTAAGAACTCAACTCTTAGGAACATTGGTGGCAGTAGCACTGCACCAAACAAACAGGGTAAAAGCTTGTTAACGATATGTAAAATGAATGCTACTGCACCAAGAAAAAGAATATCAAGAAAGCAAAGTGAGTAACGTTTTAGTGAATATAAACAAGCATATAATTATATTCAAGCATTTTTCCACAGAATGATCCACTTCTAGATCAACTCACCAACAGAGATTTCTCAACAGTATATTTTCTGCCCAAATGAGATAATATGTGTTTAATTATGTTGTCTTCTTTTAAGAAATACAGATACAGATGTTCTTTTCATTTAACTTTTCAGCGTGATTCAAATTAATACATTAATTGAGCTGAAAGCATACTTGGGAAATTGAAGAGAGAGTTGTCATGCATGTGTGCAATTTTTTTATGTTTAGCATGCAACCCTGATTATGCGATAAAAACCACTTAGCAATTGGTTTTCTACATAGAACCTCCTTCTCAACTACAGATTCTGAAACTATATGTGCCATCCTAATATTAAATGAAAACAACTGAGGGAAACCGACAAAGGGAAGAGATGAGGTATGTCATCATCTCACCGACAACCATACAGTAAAAATTACCTGCTTGAAAAAACAAGATTAAAATTTTATTTCTTGAGCATGAACCTCAGATGCAACCAGTTCTAAGGTATCAAGAGTTACCAGAATTAACAAGAAGGCAAAAGCTGCTGCCTATCAAGGAAATCCCAACTCCCAGGACAAGGAATGAAAAGATACTAAAAACAACCACAAGGTGATCATTCTACCCACATTTCAACCATATTGCATGACCCTATTTGCCGAATCCCATGCTGCTATAGTGTTATCCTTACACACCATCAATCTTTTAAAGCAAACATAGATAGTCTCTTGTTAATCAATAAATAAAAAACATCGTTGTGCAGGTTGCACAACGAACATCTGGCAATACAAAGAGTCATTAGCATTTAGCAAACAGTTGATCTTTTGCTGGAGTCACCGCTAATATGGAACCTTTTTTGCAACCGAGTTAGAAGTACCGACCAGTGAAAGCATCGCTACGTAGCTTTCGCCTCTCCCACGTAGTCATTGCTCCGAAAACAAACGGGAACATCAGTTTTCTTGCTACTCTGGAAAAGTTATTCTACGCGGAACTGACCAGAATGTGTTTCATTCAAGGGCATTGTCAAAACGTCACGCGTCATCCATCCAAGAGCTCTAATTTGGCAACACATAATCACTTGGCAGCCTTGGAGCAAGAAAAAGCAGCTCCCCTACTCTCATTCATTTCTTCCGACAGAAATGCCCGAGGAATGCGAAGTAAACGCCCTATGCAACCACAGATTTGCTGTACCGGCGAACACTAAACTAGACCAAGAAACGCCTCATTCTAAACACTCCAGCAAGCGCCTCACCTCGGTTCCCGCCTGGAATCACTGGATCTGAAGCGCGCCGATCCGGCCTCAACGCCGAGTGCGCCTGGTCCCCGCGCCGCCGGAGGCGAGCCGAGAGGGCGCGCCGGCGGGGGGATACCGCCGCTACACGCGTGCCCGCGCGGCGAGCGGAGAGTGCGCGGCGGGGTTGGGGAGCGCGAGTGCGCGGAGCTGCTGGGGATTAGGGTTGGCGAGAGTGAGAGCTGCAGATGAGCTGGTGAGGCCGGTGCGACTGTGCCGTGTCTCATTCTGTACTTGGTGGAGGACAGGAGTAGGAGAGAGAGAGAGAGAGGGGAGCTGAGCCGCAAGCGGGCTGGGCCTTACACCGCCCGACGGCCACGGCCTGACGCTGGGTTTAACGCGGCTATGCGTAGCTGGGCCATTTTCTTCCCTGCTACCACCGCCCCAATCTGATATTCACTTTGCTCCGTGCCATGCCGTGCCGTTCGCCGTCGCTCTCCTCGGAGCCCATGGCTGACGGTGCCACCACCGCCCCCATCACCTACCGTCGGACCACCTCCTCCCTCCCTCTACAACCTGGGGCCTTGGTAAACCTCTCCCTTACCACGGTGAACCCATCCCTAACCTTATCATTGTTAGGAATAATCTTGTCATTAGTATACTAGCTGCATAAGCGCGGCGCACGCCGCGCTAGCTACCGTGTGACCAAAGTAAAAGAGACGATAATTCGCAGGGAGTTTCATAAAAAAAAATCAAGGACAAATGTGTAATTTCAGAAAAATCAAAGGGTTGTTTTGTAAAAAATCGAGGACTTGTAAGGACCTGTACGTAAGTAAATAAGGACCTTTACGTAATTTTGGGGACCCGCGGGGCGCCATCCAAAAAATTTTTTAAAGAAAAAACTTGCAGGGACCTATTCGCGAGGAAAAAGGACCTTTACGTAACTTTCAGAAAGTATGAGGAAAGTGCCTCTACTACAGCACACAGATTCTTCTTGCCACGCCACTGCCGAGGCGGGGGCACTGGGCGACGTGGATAGCGTGGGAAGGCCGGAATCCCCCCGCTAATACTTCGGTGACGATTTGAGTTTGTTAGAGTTAGTTGGTGCATGTGTGTGAGTGCAAATGAATATATGCAGGTTGTTAGTTGCACACAAGCAGGAGAAGATGTGCACGTTGAATTTTGAGTTAGTCGTGTGTCCATGATCCGATTAGTGCGGATGGTGGCGTAGTTCTAAATCGAGTTAGGGCCTGATTGTTTCAGCTTCTGGCAGCTGCAGCTACTCCCAGAATCTGCAGCTCCCCAAACAGTCAGATTTTCATCAAGATTCTAAGTAGCCGAAGCTACGAGAATCCGAAAATGAACTAGTAGCCGTAGGGTTATCCAGGCTTCTCCGATTCTGACTAGCTGGATACTCACCAGCTACTTCTCAGAATCTACAGCTGAAACAAACAGGCCCTTAGTGTTGGTGTATGCGTGAGTTATGTGTATTTAAGTCCATGTATCATTGAGTCTATGGTTGAATAATAGAGAGAAGAAAAATGCACTTCAGCAGCAGGCAGTCTGTGTGTGTCCACAAGTATGTGTTGTGTAAGAAGCACAAGAGAGATTTAGAGAAAGAGAAGGAAATCTAAGAGGGATTTCCAATAGAGTGAGGGAATGATTCCCAACAATTGATACCAAAGCATGGTTTGAACCCGAGGAGATGTTGAAGGTGATGCCACTAGACAATGACTCAACAACGTGGAGGCTCTATGCGAGGTGGTGACCGCTTGATGCTACATCGGGAAGCAACGACACTAGCAGCATGGCATCGTTGAGGCTAGCAGTGAGAGGCTGCGGTGATGCCGTACTAGCGCTGGAGGCCATGAATCGCTGTGTGTGGCCGTGTTCATGCAGGTAGTGGTGTGAGACTGCTACGAGGTAGCTAGAGTCGGTGTGATGCGGTGATGTGATGCCGCTATGAGGAAGAGTTGGTGTGATGCCGGTGGCAACAGTGGTGCAATGCCATTGTGAGGAGAAATCGGTGTGAGACTACCAACGACGGCAGTGTGAATCCGCTAGGAGACGATTTGGCATGAGGCCAATGGCTGAGGAGTCAACGTGAAGACAATGAAGACTATTGTGAGATGTGTACAAACGACGGTGTAAGACGTGTTAGTGGACAACGATGCTATGAAAGTGTTGGAGTATATTGCGGTGAGTGCAATGAGATGGTAAAGGATGCGTGAAGCATGGCTTACCCTGCAGGATGTGAGGAACATGATAAGATTAAGGGAGAGAGTGTTAGGAATAATCTTGTCATTAGTATATTTGAGTTTGTTAGCGTTAGTCAGTGCACATGTGTGAGTGCACACAAGGCAGTGCACGTGTGTTCACAAGTATGTGCTGTGTGTTTGAGAAAAACACAATGGGAGAGATTCAGAGAAAGAGAAGGAAATCCGAGAGGGATTTCCAAGAGAGCGAGGGAATGATTCCCAACAGTCGTCGAGGAGCGGAAGGAGCGCCGCGCACTCCGTGGCTGGGAGCGCGCGTGCACCCTATAGACTTTTCCATGGACGAGTCACACGATCACGCACGCACGCAACACGCAGACACCGGTCGACCGACACACCGCCGACTCGTTCTATGAAGCACGTCTTTCATGCATCTAAAAAACCACAAGAAATAGGATGTCTTTTTTATTGGTTGGTCATTTTTTTAACTAACTAATCACGTGCACGTGCGTTGCAATGAAATTTATTGGATATATAAAGAATCATGCTATGGAAGAGGGTTACTCTAATTAGTTAAAAAGTGGAGAGTGATGAGAAGTTGAGAATATGACGGTTGAAGGAGAAGGGATGACCACTAACTCATTCTTTTATAATAGTAATGATTAGCAGGAGCTCTGCTGCTGTATTATAGAAGGTGAAAAGATATGACACGGCATCCCCGAAGGGGTATGAAACTTAAGTAATGTTCCTGTTACAGACAAATTAAAACGACTACTACAACTCATCAGAAAGCACTCAGGCATCTGTGCCGTCTGTTGCCATCTTCGATTATAGTTTCGGTCACCCAAATTTTTGCCTGTTATATGTTGGGAACATTGAAAAGTATTATGCTTGGAAAAGTATTTTACAACTAAGTAATATGCTTCTATTATTTTCGCGTAGCTAATCTTAACACTTAAAAAGATATAAATGCAAATAAAGGATATATGTTGTGCTGACTAAACTAATTATTCGCAATTTCAAAATCCACTACATCAAATGAAATCCTTTATGTTCAAAATTTGTTAATACTTCCAAACGTAGCCGATACGAATATTTGTTCATCCAGCTTGGCCGAAGGCCAAGGAACTATGCCATGGAAGGCATACTTTGTGGGTTTTATCTTGGACTTGGAAACTTGCATTCCTCAATGGCTCTCATAAACAAAATATTGAGGGAACTGCCCCCATCAACCAAAATTGGATCAATCTTACAATTATTAATTGTAGGTTCTACTATGATAGGGAACCTACCTGGTCGAGTTGAAGGGATAGGGCAATCCTCGTTGCTAAAGGAGATAGTCGTTTATGATCACCTAGAAGGCTTGATGACTATCCGAGCATCAGCAAGGTTCACCTCATGTTCTACAGTTTTCATATGTGTTTTGGACTTGTAGGAGGTTGATCCACCTAAGATAACATTGATGGTGTGTTCAGGCTCTTGATACTCTATTTCTTCATCTCTGTCTTTGTTCTTCTTGGTACTCAGCTTTCTAACCTCCTGGATAGAACGAAAAAGTCCCTTACCTAACTAATAGTCCTCGAGCTTCTTCTGCTAGGCACAACAGTTGTGAAGGTCATGCCCTGTCATCTGGTAGAGTGGACATCATCTCTTGTTCTTCTTGGACTCATTGATCAGAGTCTTTCCCTTGCTCGAACTAGAATAATCCTTCTTGCCTTTTGGATGCTTTTTCAGGATTGTGAGGACTTTCTTCATGTTAGCCTTGTGGTTCTTCTTATTCTTGTGTGACTTCTTATCTTTCCTTTACTTTTTATTAAGGCTCGATTGAAGGATCTTTTCTATTCGATAAATGGCCTAGTTTCACTCGATTGCCTCACTAGCAGTGGCATACTTGTTGGCCATGTAGAATAGTTTGACGATTATTCATGGAGGATTCATAGCGATATCCTCTATAAATCACCCATTCCTCAATCCGGTATTAAAGGCTTAGATAACAAAAGAGTCAACAACTTCATGGAATGAATTATGAACATGACTAAACCTCTTGATATATTGTTGTCGAGTTTCGTTAGGTTCTTGTCATATCCGGTGAAGATTGTCTTTATTACCGGGTTTGTCATGTGTTCCCTAAAAGTTGGTTATCAACAAGTAGTAGAGTAATTTCCACGTGTAGATCATTTCAGCCGGTTGATTAAGCAACCATGACCAAGCGAAATCCTTGAGAACAATTGGCACATAATTTGCCATTACGTTGTCATCACCTCATATAGCTCTGATAGAAGTTGTATAAATATGCAAGAATTCCAATGGGTTCTGCCTTCCATCGAACTTCTCAAGATTAGCTAATCGAAACTTATCTAGCCAGTGTACTACTTGGAGGCCCATCGAGAAAGCTCGATGCTCCGCCACCTCCAGTAGGACCTCTGCAAGCTCATGCTCTCCTACACCGCCCTCAAGCTCAAGGTCCCTATACTTAGCCCCTCTCTCGATCACGGACCCAATCCACGAGTAATTCCTCACAAGCCGCGATTTTGGTGTTTACCCAACAGCGACCGAGGTGCCCCCAGAGATATTCAAGAATGGGTATTGATAAATATCATCCGGATATTTTCTTTCTAACTATCATCCAGATTTATGACCGTTGGATTAGAGATCCAAGGGCCACAAATTCTCCCCACCCCCTCCAAAAAAAATTCACCCCTCTCCAAAAAAAATCTCCCCCTCCAAAAAAGAGACTGTTAGATCTCTAATCCAACGGTCTAAATTTTGGATGATTATTGGGAAGAAAACATCCGGATGATACCTATTTCAAGAATTCACCTCTGGTATTTGAAACAGCGCCCTTTTTTTTACTTGTATTAGGATAGTTGTGGTTAGGATATTGCTACCTGATAGCTTACCTTTGTGTGGAAATTCATGGTTTTGCCCTGATAGCTATCTGCTCTGTAAAGCCTGCAAATACCGGCCGAATTTTTTCGATTTTTCAACCTAATTTTGGCCATAATCGGTCGGTAAATATTTAAATTTCAAATTTCATTTGAATTTTTTGTCTGAAATTTTTCAAAAAAAATCCGAAAATCGGTTGAATCGGACTTACTGGCATCCTCTGATAAAATTTACAAACCGGTAATGTGAACTGATTTAGACCAGACCAATCCGATCGATCAGGCGATCAGCTAACACTAACGAGCTTCTATTAGTCAGTCCCGGCTAGTGGATAAACTTGTGGTTTCCCTCTCCGCCCGGGACCTCTTCTGCCGCCGCTAATTCCTCTTCTCCTCTCCTAATTAATCCCACTGCACAAGCAACATGCTCAAGATTAGGAAATTAAACTAAGCTCGATGCATGCATGCATGGAAGTACGTACATATGTGACACTAAACCGGCTGAGCACCAACCTAATTAAACCTTGGCGAACTCGCCTTCCCTGCACACGCCGACGTTGATGGTCATCGACCGGCCCTTCCCCTTCTTCGGCGACGACACCACTTTGCAGCAATTCCTCCTCGGAGACTGCTCGCATGTTTCAACCACAACTTGTTAACTGAGAGGAATGGAAAAGAAACAACGACGAACTCAAAGCGTACCCTTTTCCAGAGGCCGGGGTCGGGCTTCTTGAGGACGACGATGTGGTCGAGGAGCGCGGCGGGGTCGGCGATGCGCCACCGGCAGCTGGGCTGCTTGACGCGGTGCCGCTCGTACTCCGTGACCGTCACGTTCCGGCGCCGGTCCATCCGCGACTCGCGCATGTAGTACACGTGCGGCTTCTGGCAAGGCTGCCGCGCCACGGGCCGCGTGTTGAACGAGTAGGCCGTGTAGTCGGCGCGCCGGTACCAGTTGAGGAACGACCGCACCGGCGTCTCCATCTCCTGCGGCGACAGTACCCCGCGCACCACCATCACCGCGAACCCCCACGACACCGACACCGTCCACTGGTGCTCGCGGTCGTAGCACACCGACTGCTGCGCCACCGCCGCGGAGTCCAGCCTCACCGGCCCGTCGAACAGCTTCCTCAGCGCACCGGCCCGCGACGGCGTCGTCGGGAACACCGGCTCCAGGAAGTCGAGGTGGTGCAGCGTCACCAGCGGCGCCACGGGGTGCGCTCCAAGGAGTCCTAGCACGTCGCCCCAGAGGTCGCACTGGTGGAACCCCGGGTGGCGCGTCAGCGGCACACCGAGCTCCGACATGCACGCGTGGATGCGGTCGTCGCTGCCGTACAGCGCGGGGTACCGGTGCAGGCACCCGTCCTGCATCTTCGCCAGCTCCTCGGCCAGGGCGCGGCTGATGGCGAAGCCGCCGCCGCCGAACGCCATGCCGTAGGAGAAGATGAGGTTCTGGATGTGGCTCTCGGACGGCGACCCGATGTAGTACGGCTGCCGGTGGTCGTACTGCGAGAGCACGTGCACCAGGTTCTCCGGGAGGAACACCGTGTCGTCGTCGCCCATGACGAACCACCGGACGCCGGGAGGCCGAGCCGGAAGCTCTCGGAGACAATGCGGAGATCCGCAGCGCCGAGCGGCTGCCGGCGCCGTGCGTGTAGGAAACTTGGACGTGTCCGAGCTGACCATGATCGCCGGGAGCCCCGTGCGCGAGCTCTGGAGTAGAACTCCTCCACCGGCTTGTCCATCCACACGAACCCCGCATCCGGCCGGGCCGCCACCATAGCTTGATGTACTCCTTCCGGCTCTTCCACAGCGCCGACGACGCACCGATGCCGAACACAATGTGCCGCAGCCCTGTGGGCGCCTCGTCCGCCGACAGCATCGGCTTGATAGGCCGAGGAGGGGATGACCAGAAGAAGAGCCGTTCAACGTCGTGGAAGAAGAAGAAGCGTTGGGCTTGGCCACCACGAAATGGGCCATGGCACTGGCCTCCGGCGAGCACCGGGGGTTGTAGAACGGCGAGGCGGCGATGACGACCATGTACAAGAAGAGCACCGGCAGGACGACATAGAGGAGGAGGCCGTAGACAAAGGAGAACTTGGGCTTGCCGGAGCCGTGCGCCGCGCCGTGCACGCCATTGGCCTGCTTATCTCCGGCTCCTCCCCCCTTCATGCCAATGTCGCAACTCGCAATTAACCGCAATGGCCAGGCTTGATCGACGAGTTGCTAAAAGAGGTTGGTGTGCTAATGGTGGTGAGGTTTACTCTAAAGAACAGGAGAATCCATTGGCTGGTCGTATTGTTCGTTGCTTGAGGCGCTAAGTGCCAGGAGGGGCAGGTGTGTGTGGGCGCGCGCATGGCAAACGAGAGCTTCCGCCGTGGCCTGGTCAACGGCCGAATCGCCTTTCTTGGATCTTCTTTCTCCATTGCCGGTGTTGTCCGGGTCCATACTGATGAGTTGGAGCTCTTCTATTACCTCGTTGTGCGTTACGTACAAAGTACCAATTTGAGCGTTACGTGTTACGGTTTATATATGGGTTGTGAATTGCATTATAATTCACTCTTTAGCAAAATCTCCTTCTCTGGAATTGACCCAGAACTAAATTTTAGCTAAGGTGAACAATTAGCCACTAAGCATCGTGTGATCTTTTACTCAGCCACTAATCAAGTAGTACACAGCCTGTGTTATAGATTTATGTTAGTCAAAGCAGAAAATGAACCTTTTATATTTGCTCAGCTCCACACCCTTGATTGAAATAGCTCCAGTCATTCCCGTGACAAAGACTAACATTTAGGTGTTGTTTGTATACTTAGAACTTCAAAGAAAAAAATAGTCAGATAGCCAATGTAAAGTTTGGTAGAACTTTCAAAACGCAAAAACTGCAGTAGAGGCCCCTCTACCATCCAATTATATTCATTTGAGCTACTTTAGCTGAATTTTATCTAACCACACCTCTCTATTATTTATTTTTGCTCCAAATATATTCATTTGAGCTACTTTAGCTTAATTTATCTAATCACACCTCTCTATTATTCATTTTTGCTCAATTGAACCTCTATAGTCTATAATTAATTTCTTCTCCAATAATGTTTCTATATTTTTGGGTGTGCTTAGTTTATATGACTCATCTACTTTCCACAATAAAGTATTATTAATTACTCTAAGTAAAACAACAATCACTATAATAGTAGAATCCAGATCCCTTGTAGAACAAGAGTACTCCACTCAGTATAGTTACTCATTCTGACAACTCTTTTTGAACGAATGCTCCAAGCAAGTCAACATAATTCCTAAAGCTACAATATCAAATTTTCAGGAGGTGGCTACAATGCAGGGTTAGCAAAACTCTTATGATACTTAGGCTGTCCATTTACCAAGACAAAGTTGCATACTTAATTTAATTAAATAGTTGCCCATTTTTGTAAAAATGCTAAAGATATACATTTCCACTGCTCTTCTCGAAAATGAAACCATCAGAACCCTAGAGACATGAAAAACCCCAAAGAACATCTTGGACACAATCACACAAGGACCCGAAATTAATGGTGCCCCAAAAAAGTAAAAAGAAAAAAGCTCAAACCTACAAGAACCGTGCTATTCTAGAAAATTAAATAAACAAATAAATAATCAGTCCATTGAGAAAGGGAAGGAAGAAAAACCCAAATGGAAGTAGTTTGGTCTAGAAGACTTGGGCACCACAACCACGCAAAATTTTCGCCTGGCTGACCATTCAAAATAGGCTATGGACGGCGGACCGACTCTACAAACATGGATGGCTAAACCACCAAACATGTCCACTCTGCAGACAAGAGCTTGAATCTGCCATACACCTTCTGGCCGAGTGCCGCTACACAATAAGAATATGGACCTACATAGCCCATTGGACTGCACACGACTCGATGAGGCCGGTCTCTTGGAGGACTGTCACCTCGGTTCGTGACTGGTGGGAGTCTGTGGTGCTAAAGCCTAGCGCACCATGAAAGGCAATGGCATCCCTAGTAATGCTCGTCTGTTGGCACATTTGGAAGGAGCGGAATGCTAGGGTGTTCCGGGCGATGGAGACCACCTCGCTACTACTGGTTGCAATAATAAAGGAGGAGGTTGTTGTCTGGTTCTTAGCGGGTGCAAACAAACTTGAAGGCCTCTCGACCACAACTGTAACAATTTAAGTTTTTTTCCTGTCTCCTCAAGCCTTCCATGGGCTTTTCTTTTCCTCCCCTCTGCTTCTTCCTGTGAATTAATGCATGGCAAGCCTTCCTTGCCCTTTCAAATAAAAAAAAACATAGGCTCTTGCCCTTATGCCAGGCAGCGGTGACGGTCCTCCCGACTAGATCTGCCTCCAACCGCACTGGGGCGATGCCATCGATGACCTTGGTGTCATCCACAGCAGAACACCACACAATCGTCTTCCCAACGCAGTGCTCCTCGTTACCAAACAATACCAGCAAAAAAGCTAAGTGAGAACAAGCAGGAGAATTCACACAAGCATAAGTCGAGCACCTGGTGTGCATGCATTCCGGAATGGACGGCGGCTGGGCATGAGACCCCTCCTAGGGAACTAACTCCACGAACGCACGAGGCTTCCGCTGAGGCGGCCGATGACGCCGAGTCTGGAGTGGGTTGGCCGACGACGGAGCTCGGGCGTCTCGTCCGAAGGGAGGGTCCGCCCTGCATGTAAGTACACATACCAGCATAGCACTTAGAAAGTTAGCTTGTACCTACACGTACGCCCAAACTATATGCATCAACTTTCTTGTTTGTGCCAAATGGGGTTCTTGTGTAAGCATGTACGCACATGTATGGCGTCACGTGTGTATACACCGCGAGGCCCGTTTGGAACCTAGAAATTTCACAAGATTTTTGTACAAATTTAACAGAAAACAGTTTAATTCTTGTAGGAATAAAAAAATTCCGTATTCCAAACAGGGCAGATTTTGTGTGTGTATTGCCAATAAAAAGTTTTTCCCTACAAACTTCTGTCAATTCAGCCCAAACGAATCTCTTGTATATATTCTGAAGCTAAACAACCTGTCCCAGCCCATGCAAAATTTGGGCCCAATGAGATGTCTCTATGTACGACGAACGAATCTTTTTTATGTTCTTCTAAAAAGGTCTATGCTTTTTTTTGTTTTTTCCTTATTTCTTTGTATTATCCATAATGATATAATATTTTTTCTTTTTATTTTAAAATCTTAATTACTCAGAAAAATTCCTTTGTATTGTCCATGATTATATAATTTTTCTCTTTTTTATTTTAAAATTTTAATTACTCAGAAAAAACTAACAGACGTTATAGTGTATTTTTAGCCGCTACAATATAAAAAAATCTAAAAAACATAACTTATAAACCACATTGAGCAAAGCCGGATCCTTAGTTTTCCAAGGCCACTACTAGCAGTGCTTTGCCCTCACGGCTTACCGACCGGTATGAGCAGCAGTGGAACAGTAGCATCGTGCTGCTACCAGCCTTCCTAATCCCATAAATTTTTGCAAAAGAAAACCCCCTGGTGAGTGCATATTACTTATCTTCCGTTTATAACAAAAGTGTTTTAAATGGCTGTAGCTCTTAAACGAAGCATTCGATTTGTAATACACGACGATACCCACAAAATGAGTCCGATATCCAATATGTTCAAAGTAGTAATATTATATGGGCTACCTTGCATTTGGCAACTTTACAAAAAGGAAAGCCCAATATTTTTTATTACAAAATCGTCCTTTTTCATTTATACAGTCACTCGAGAGCTACAAGTGTTCATGCCTCTTAAGAGTGTGGGCATCTAAATTAGTGATATGCACTATTCTATTCTTTTCCAAAAGCCAATACTGGGTACGTATGCATTGCCCCCACTTTAATTCAATGTTTTCCGTTTTTTATGTGACATAGTGTCTTTACTACCATGATGTTCGGTAATAATTTTCTCTGATCTAGATAGATAGGTATTTTTCCTATTAAATTCTACCATATCTTTTTTGTGTCCTGTAGTAACATATGAGACACCAACCAGTTATATTGGATTACATAGTTCATACAGGCATAAAGCACTCGTGAAGCATTGGACTCGAGCCTATCGGACAAACCCAACCTTGCATCATCAAAAGAAAACCCCCCAACCTCTTGCAAGTCCAGCCTCTTGCAAGTGGTGCTTGTTTTCATCTTGCTACGGAAACGCAACGCCAAGATCCGAAAAAGACGTACCAGCAAACCAATCTTCCAAGGCTCAGATTAACTGCACTGTTTGCCTGCGGCTAATCCAAACAATGTGACTGTATGACGCTCGTGCCTAGCTTATTCATGGCTAATATATGGCGCCACAGTAAAGATTTAACATAAGAGAGTAAAACGTTAATGAGAAGTTGAGAACCTCCTAACTTGAACACGCTAATTTTAAGAGTAAATTGCACTTTGTATTAGGTACTATGTATATATAAAGTTTCGTTTTGCACTAGATTTTTGCAATAGCTTCACTTTTGACCATCGTAGACTCTTTAATATTGCACTTTGCACCATCCTGACACAATTAAATTGTTGCACTTTGCCCCAACTGATTTATTTTAAGGTCCAAGCAGACTTGTTCATGATAATATATGTGCCACGTCACTATGGCGAGTTGGCCACACGAACGAGCCCATGCTAACATAGCGCCACAGTTAGTGTGTCCAAAAGAGAAACCTGAGACGACTATCCTTCATCTACCCAAAAGAGAAACCTGAGACTCTCTCCGTTTGTCCAGTATATATATAACATCCTACCTATCCTTCAACATGTATGTATCCATCTATCACAAAACATAACCAAACAAATTATTAGAGTATATGGTAGTTAGAGATAAAATAGGATAGAATTGATTTGTATCGAGTCCTTCCTTATCTCCTCTACCTTGTACACTATATATACCGGCCCCCGAGGCTCAATACAACAACCACAATATTCGCAGTATCTCTCCCTCTCAATTCAATCTAACATGGTATCGTGGGCGCTGTTCTAGCGCGCCGCCACGCTCGCCGCCGCTGCCCCGGAGTGGACGCCGATCCTCCCGGGCAGCCAATCGTCGTTTTTACATTGTTGTTCGTCCGCTGCTCGAGACGCCCGCAGCAGAAGAACAATTGCAACACATGACCGATCCGCATCCGTGCCTCCACGCCTCCCAGACTCCCGCCGCCGGGCTCTCCACGCACGCCCTGTGCCCCTATCCCACGCTCGCTTCCCGCCGCCGCCTCCCTATCCCACGCACGCCTCACCGCCGCCGCCGCCGCCTCTCTCACCGCCGCATCCCGACGCGCTCGTTTGGCGGGCTGTCTCGGCCGCAACTCCGCAACAAATCGCCAGAGCTCAGCCGCCGCGCTCGCCGCCCCACCGCCGCTCGCGCGCCCACGCGCACCCGGCCGCCGCCCGCACTTTCCGCGCCGGAGCCTCGCCGCCGCCGCGCTGAGTGCCGCCGCCGCTTCTCCTCGCCGCCGCCTCGCTCGCCTTCTCCGTAAAACCGACCCACCATCGCATTCTCCCGCGCCTCCTTCCTCTCCGCTCGCCGCCGCCCGCCGACCGCCGGGCGCCGCCGCCGCCCCCGTCCCGCAGGCGCTCACCGCCTGCTCGCCGCCCAGCCGTGCTCGCGTGGTAGCCGGCGTGGCGCCACGCCACCCGCCGTGCTCGCCCTACCGCCTCCCGCCGCTCCACGCTGCTCTTCGGCCATGGCCGACAACAACTCGCGCCATTATCCGCCGCTGTATCTTTTTTTCTCCGATCGAGATTGGGTTTGCGTCACCCACCGCCGCTTGTCGACATCGTCTCGACCGTCGCCCACGACAACGCCGCTCCGACTCGCCATAGCGCCACGCTTCGCCGCCCCGCTCGCGCCACCTCGCTTGATCACCCGATCGAGCATACGGCCGCGACGACTTCGGATGGATCATCTTCGCCGCCATCAAGCTTTGGGCTGCCACTACGCCGCCCCGCCGTAGTGTTGTCGCCATGGTCCACGCCCACCGCCGCCGCAGCGCTGAGAGGCGCCTCCCGCGCAGCCGCGATCGCCATGGACCCCCCGCCGCTTTGACTTGGAGTTGCACCTGTCGCCTGCGTCGTCGCAGCTGCCGCCGCTCTTGTCGTCTTCACCGCCGCCAACATCAGCCACCGATCTTCTTCGCCCACATCAAGCATTGCCGCGTGTCTTCTCCACCGTCACCGCTGCCGCCTCCACGGTGGTCCACCGCCGTTCTTCACCGACCACGAGCCGCTTCCAGCCGTTGGTCCTCTACGCCGCCGCCTCGCCCACCATGCCTCATCGCCTGTCGCCAGATCTTCCTCGACTACATTTCATTCTTCTCCAAAGAATCGCGAGCCGTGACGGCACTTCTCCTTCTACGCCGCTTCACGCCGCGACCGCCTTGGAGGCCTTCTCGCTAGTCTCTCCGGCGATGGCGCATGGTTCATGGTGGTCCTCCTCGCCGCGGTCTTGGCAACACTGCAGCGCTTCGTCCCGATTCATCCTTGGGCTCGCAAACCCATTGTGACGCCTCGCCCTCGACGGCCGACAACATCGCTCTTCGGCGTCATCTTCCTCCACGATCGCTTCGATCGTGTCACCGTTTCGTCTACAGCGCACTCTCTTCGCGCAACCCGCTTAACGGCGTCATCCTCGCATGTCGTGACCACTTCTGGCGCTTCTCGCGCGCCGCCGCTTGGCTACTCGCCATCGCACCGCCTTCTACTGAATCGACCACGGCTACCTCACGCACGCTACCTTGACCATGACTTCTTCGCTTCCATTGCTTGGCTACATCGACTTGGGCACAAAGAGCTATCATCGTGTTGAGTCCTCTTGTCGATTTCTTCTCCAGTCCAAGTGTTCGCATCGCTCACGCTTAGACTGCGGGGGGATATTAGAGTATATGGTAGTTAGAGATAAAATAGGATAGAATTGATTTGTATCGAGTCTTTCCTTATCTCCTCTACCTTGTACACTATATATACCGGCCCCCGAGGCTCAATACAACAACCACAATATTCGCAGTATCTCTCCCTCTCAATTCAATCTAACACAAATTAGTTCTGCCATGTTAGCATGGGGCTCGATCGCCCGTGTGGCTTCAGTGATGTGGCCCAAATATTGCAGAGAATGAGTATGGTTGGACTTTAAAATGGATTGGCTAAAGCAAAGTGCAACATTAGAATGTATAAGACGGTGCGAAGTACAACATTAGAGTGCTTATGGCGGTATAAAGTACGTAAAACTATTATAATAACTTGATATAAAATGAAACTCCGTATGTAATATTTGGTGTGAACTGTAATTTACTTTAATATTAATGGTTCTGTTGGTACTTACCCGATCCTATTTGAATCCCGTGCACACCAGCAGGAACGCACGCCGTGACACGTACGGACGTTTGCTGTTGCTAGCTGGAGACGCAGGGTCGCTAAGGCACACGTACGAAGCGCACGTTGCGCAACCACCACCAATGAAATCACACTCACATATATCTGCTATGGTGCTATGGTGTTGAAACGTGTGACCACCGATGCGCCCCAACTTACATATCTGCTATGGTGCTATGGTGTTGAAACGTGTGACCACCGATGCGCCCCCACTTACATATCTGCTATGGTGTTGAAATGTGTGATCACCCCGTTTCAGAAATAGTAATGTTTTCAGTTACAAAAAGATTAAAATTTGAGTTTGATTAAAATATGATCTAATGGTAAAACTACAATAATTTTAGAGACGTCTAAGCCTAAAACTTAACTTATATTCAGAAGAACCGATGAAATCCCACATAAACATTTGAGTGCGGTCATAATCCTAACAATTTAGCTAAGGCATCCTTCCCTCTTCTGGTGTTTGTTCTAATAAAAATAAATAAGATTAAGTACACTACATAATCAGCAAGCTACATGAAAATACTATTTAACTACTATGTAAGGTGTTCAATTAGACAGATTCATGGGTGGTATTATGATAAGAATAGGTGCAAGTTTATTGGTAAAGAACTTTGCACTTAAAACAGTAAAATATTATTTAATTAGCAAGGGGTTTTATCATCTTCAATTTTTACATTAAAATTCTCTAAATCTACTTGTGCTTTATTATTGGAATCACTCAAGAAACACAACTCCATTGACTAGGAGCATATCATATTCGAATACTATTTATTATACTCTGTAAAGTTGCTTAACTTCACTCATAAGATATCTCGGACTAATAATGTCGAGTTATAGACACACAACATAATAGCGCAGTGGTGAGCTGAGATAACAAGGTTGTTTCACAACTCTTTTCGTTCTAGTTTCTACCCAATGCTTGAAGCCATTCAACCACCTTGGGAATCCATCGTCGGTGTGGAAATCGCGACCGACATTGAGTGGATCTACCGTTGTGAAGATTGATAAGTGGCACAACAGTCCAACTTCCATCCCACACCTTTCTCATGGGCTATTCTGATGAAATTAGGATAACTATCATCCCGCAGATGTTAGATTGAATTGAGCGTGTAATAGATCGGGTTGACAAGTCAAACTTTAGGTTAAGTAGGTTCTATGTTATTTACTTGGCACAAGGGTCTAGTCTTTATGAGACTATCATTTACATTCCTTGTGAACACTGGCACCACACCACCATATCCAAACTAGAGCCTCAATGTTCGGGTGAGGTTGTGGGTTCCAATCATCTAGTGATTGCCCACTAAGAATCCTCATTATTCAATTTTATTTCAAAGTCTGCTGGCATTGGGCCAGATAATCCATAATAGTATTTGTAAAGTATTTATATTTTCTAATCTACCTACTAATTACCAATGAGGTGGTTTCATATTATAATAACACTTTATGCTTGTCAAGGTGAGTATGGTTTACAAGAGTATGACCGAGCTTTTCGGTGGTTAGATCTAACTATTTCTCATATCATTCTAAATTATTATTTTATGTAAATAATGGTGCTCAAATAACATAATAAAATTAATAATAATTAAATAATATGGGCTCAACATGATTAAAGACATATGACTTGCCTTCTCATCCAGAGTCTTCAATTACTTTTTCGTAGGCTTTGGGTTTAACACCATCTACCTTAGTTGCTCTAGTAGCTTCTTCGTTGATCAATTAGTCAAATTTGCATATAGTACAAAAGAACGAATACAAATAAATTTCTACTTTGCAGGATATAAGCTAGGAATAAAATACAATAAAATATCCAAAAAAGACACATAAGAATGTGGGTTTGGGCAGATATAATTTAAATTAAGCTTGGTTAGGTTGAACATGGTTGAAAATGGGTTAGACAGGCTTGAAACGATCGAAATGAGTATAAACAAAGTTATTGGGTTTTTGATAAATAATAAAAAGTTGAGTGAACAGAATGGTTTGATTGAAATGAATAGTCCGCACAATACTAGGTGACAAGTGAATATTGCTTGGCGGTTGCCAGAATAGCGTTGGGCTTGCATAATATGGGTTGTCCCATTGGCCAATTGGGTTAAGAGCTGGTTTGGGTTGGTTTTGCCAATCCACCATGGTGGCCAAGAGAGATAGTGGCCCAGATCCGGCGTGA
The DNA here is from genome assembly GCA_036346575.1 of Dendrocalamus sinicus. NCBI lineage: Eukaryota > Viridiplantae > Streptophyta > Magnoliopsida > Poales > Poaceae > Dendrocalamus > Dendrocalamus sinicus. The sequence continues at coordinate 25,484,290 of CM070669.1, forward strand.
GCAAGCTAGAGCTCGAGTTCATGGCAACCGAGAAAAGGGAAATGGCGGTGATGGCGATTTCGACGGCGGTAACAACAAACGACGGTGAGCAGTGGTACAACGAGTGATTATGGTGATTTACGTTGATGATTTGTGAAGCTACCGGTGCTAACTTGGGGTCTAGCGGATGGTAATTTATATGACTTTCGTCTGGTAATTTATTAAAAATCCAGATGATAACTTTTATTTTTAGTTGCATTTTTGAATTTTTTGAGTTACATGATATATATAATTTAGTGGTAAATATTATGAATACAAGACTAAATATTTCTAAGATTATTTTATAAAAGAAAAGAAAAAAATGAGTGTTCTGTAAGACACCGCTGTGACAAACGTAGCCTTAGTAAGTCTTTTCTCTTCACCATTTACATGTTCCTTCAACTAAATTAGTTGATTACGCATGAATAACTGCATGACAACTGCAATGAGTGGCCTACTTATTGCTATTGCATGAAAAACACTCGAAGAAATGTAGATGGGAGAAATGCTCAAAATAAAACTCCATGTGTAGATAAAGCTAGGATGAAACTAAGTAGAGGTCTGAACCGATCGATATCGAAGAATCGGTGGTTGGCCAGTTGTTCTCTCCCGAATTGCGTTGAGGTGTAGAAGTTGACTAGATATCTAAGGGTGAAGTATTGCTTTGTACAAGCTACGCGAGCAATATCAAATCGGGACAAACTCAATGCTAGATATAACCTAAAAGAATTTTTGTACGGATAATCCATTTTTATTTGAAATTACAGAAATATACCCACGAGAAATTTTTACAAAAATAGGCTCGTCGCCTAAATGGGAGATCAAGCCTATCGCCCAACCGTAAGCGATTTATTCTGCTCGCTCGCCAATCATTGGGCGATCGATCCGCCGCCTCCCATTGGGCGACTTTAATGCAATCGCCAACGGTTGAGCTAAAGGTATCAAACCTTCGCCAAAAATAGTGAAAATTGGTGGGGCTATTCTTCATACATCCAAAAGCTTTGATACCTTTAGCTCAACCGTTGGGCGATCGTGATTAAAGTCGCCCAATGGGAGAGCGACTGGATGCAGTCGCCCAATAATTGAGCGACAGAACAGTAATCGCATTCTGCTGGGCGATAGGCTCCATCGCCTCCCATTGGGCGACTTGAGCCTATTTTTGTAAAAAAATTTCTCGCGGGTATATTTCTGTAATTTCGAATAAAAAATAGATTATCCGTACAAAAAACTCACCTAAAAATACCAAAGATCAAGGTCGGCCATTGAGAAGTGAGCATATAGAAAGAATTGTCTGACCGTTCGAATGTTCGATCTATTACTCCGCTTCCACGTACGTCACAAGTCGGTCGAAACCGTTCGTAGCAACTCTGCACGAAAAACGGTTCTGTTTCGGCCCGTACGCTTGGCAGGGCTGCGTCCAGGCTGTACGAAGGCGCCGTGTGTTCACCCGGGTGTACGCAACAATAAGTACGCGGAGACCGACGTCCGCGGCAATAGCGACGTCCGATATGGAATACATACACTGATACACAGACAAAGACACCGTGCCAAGAAGTAAAGAGGGGTATCTGAAAAGCCCCAAAATTTCAAACAAAATTTTCCTTATTTTTTTGCTGCATTTTTGAGTGATTTTTGAAAACTTTCCTTTTGGGAAAGTTTTCCCGCCGCTTCCCTTTCGGCTGGCGCTTCTCTCGCGTTGGCGCCTCCTCCTTTCCCGCCTCTCTTCTCCCCGGCGCCTCGCTCTTCTCTCGCGTTGGCGCCGCCCGATTCCGCTTCCTCCCGCGCCGGCGCCTCCTCCGCGCCCTTCGCGTAGGCGCCCGCCTTTTTCTCGCCGCTGCAGACGCGGGCGCTGCGCTGCGCTGCGCCTGCGCCCGCCTCCTCGCGCGGACAGCGCCGCCTGGATTCGCCTCGCGCGCGCCCGACTGCCGTCGCGGTCCAAAACCGAGGCGTCTGCGCCACGCGTCGCACGCGTCGCTCTGAGGCCCGCCTCGGCCCGCGCCTCCTCTCCGCGCGACGCTACTCGCCCATGCCCGCTCTCACTGCTCTCGTGCCGCCCGTCGCCATTACTCCTGTGCAGAGCGGCGTCACCCCTGGCCACCCTCCATCCGCGGAGAGACGGCCGACTGCCTGTGACCCGAGCCCGCCAGTGGCTTCTCCTCCACGCCCGCTCCCTCCGCTCGGTATAAACCCTTCTCGGCTCCTCGCTCCTCCTTTGCCTCCCGAGCCGCTCCACCACCTCCATTCGCCTCCCACCGCCTGCAGCCTCTCCTGAGCCGCCGGTGGAGCCCCGCCGTAGCTCGTAGCTTCGCCGCTCCTCTACGCCGGTGGCCCCGGAGCCAATCTCCCTTCCTCGCCCATTATTCAATTGCATTCGCCGAGCACCTCCACCTCCCTAACCCATTTGCCGCCTCCTCGGGCGGTGAAGCCGTGAGCGCCGCTGCCGAGACCTCTTCCGGCAGCAACCACCTCACCGTGGCTGCACCTCCCGCAGCCTCCCAACCTCGCGCCGCCACCAATGTGAGCACCGGTCCCCGTGAACGTAGCCGCGGCCGCTTGAGCTAACTCGCGCCGGTGATCCTCGCGCGCCAAGTACCGAACCACCCCTTCTACCTCCCGCCCTCCCGGTGATCCTCGCCTCCCGCGCCCAAAATGGGTTCTCTCTCGGCCGCACCCGCCGATGCCCTCGGTGGTCGCCGACGAGTCCCCTAGCGCCAGCCGCCGCCGCCACCGTAACCTCGCCGCGGGTTATCAGAGCGCCGGAGGTTGAAGACGACTCTCCCGCGACGTGGCTTCCTCCGCCGCCCATCCTCCCGCTGCCATTTAACGCCACCGTCGGATCACTTCATACCGCCGCCTCGTCCCGCCGCGCCGTCCGATCCACCTCGCAAGACATCCGCCGGCCGCTTCGCATCCTCGCTCGCCGCCGCTGCCCACGCGGGCGCCATCCGACCCGCTTCGGCGCTACTTGCGCCGCCTCCTCGCCCACCTCGTTCCGCTACAAGACGCTGCGCAATTGGCCGCGCTGGCTTTCGGTCGCTGGCGTTTCTCGCCGGCCGCACCAGAGCCATGGGCGGCCTTTCATCGTTCACAGCGATTTTCCGAATTTATTAATTTCTAAAATCCCAGAAAATCCAAATAAATCCTAGAAAATCACGAAAATCCCAAAAATTCCCAAATTTCACCACCTTGCTCCAAATAATATTCCAGACCAGTGGTGACCCCCATTTTCACAGATCCATCCCAAATAAATTCCTAAAATTCCTCATTTGGAGATTTATGCATTTTACTCCTTTTTAAATAGTTTATTTTCCTCGCTTGATTAGTCTCAAGCTGGATTTAATTTGTTTTGTATGTTTGCGCTAGTGTCTGAGTCTCCAGGAAGTTCGGCCATGCCCAGAGCCGTGAGGTTCTTCGCTCGAGCTAGCTGAAATCATTCGGATTGACGGCAAGTCCCAAATCCATTGATCATATTGCAACCCATGATGTCTATTTATGTTAATATGCTATTTGCATTATGCTAATTGTGAAATGTTAGTTTAAAATAAAATAAAATGTTTAGAATGACTTGTTATGTAGTTAATCCTACCACCGCTAAATGCCATGTTTAAATTGTAGCCATGCCTTTGAAACCCTAGAATTAATTATCTGTTAATCTAGACAAATTATAGAATATTATTATCATGCAAGTCTTACACTAATAAGGCCGTGGTCATGGGCCAATAGACTTTGGAAAACCCGACTCTAGGCGGTGGTAGTATGGGATGCCGTGCCCTAGGCTGAGTATGTCGACGTGTAAGATAGGGTAAGGGGGCTGTGGTGCGCCATGAGTTTTCGCCGCCTCTTACCCCTGGGTTGCAGGTTGCGGACTGGCCGGGTTGCGGACTCGGGAAAAATATAAGGACTAGACCCTTATGCCGAGCAATTGACATGGTGACCGCCAACCACGGAGTTGACTTGTCAACACCGGTTTAGTAGTCGCTCAACTCGCTTGAAACTCTACAGTGTTGTGGAGAAGGTGTTTGGGTAACAAAGGTTAGCAGCCGTGATTGGGTGCCTAACAACGGTAGAGTTCACTCGAGCGGCACCGTTTTCTTTTCTTTGTGTGTGTGTGTGTGAGGCGAGCTGCACTGAGTGAATTCTACAGGGTAGAGCCTATATAAAGAGCCGAGCGGTGAAACGACCGACTTTCTTAACTCTTTAGCGGAGTTAAGGGATCGTGTGGGTAAAGCCGAGCAAACTCGCAGAGTCAAATAAATGGTATTCGAATACGCCGTGCTCCTGTTATTGAGTGTGTCACTTGGGTGATTCCAGACAGAACGCTTAAGTAGTTTTGTTCATGCTTTAACTTGATTAGGTTGGTTAATGAACTCTTGTTGAAAACCCCGAGTTCTTGAGGAGTAGTTTTGGGTCCTCTTTTAAAATGATTGCAAATAAAACTGCATCCACTCAAAGATAATAAACCAAATATAGTCCCTTCCTTGAAGTTCCGTGCATGTAATAAGTTAGGATCCTTTGGGATTTCTTTGAGCAGTTGATTGGCTCACGGCTTGCTTAATCTAATCTTTAGAGGATCAAGACGAAGGAGAAGGTCTCCCGTTGAAGAAGTCCCGAGGATCTATTCTTTGACGAGGACCCTTGGTCAGAGGTCTTGGCCGCGCTCAAGCGGATCTCGAAGTCTTTGTAATGTAATTATACTTTGGGCTTGCACGCCCATTGTCAAAAACCCGGATGTTAATCCTTATGTCAAATATATGCTGGACTTTTGTTGTAAGCATGCAATGGTATACTCTTGCGCGACGTTCCATAACTATTCATGCGTGAATAGTTGTGGAATGCGTGTCCAGACGCGCCCGGTAACGGGCGTTACATAAGAAGTGGTATCGAGCAGGCTCTTTGACCGTAGATTAAGACCTAAGGCTGTTTAGGAAGCGATTTTATCGCAAAAATTAATTTAAGGCATAAAAAGAGTTTATGAAAAATATAAGTAGTATTGCTGTCTTGTTCCTCTCTTGTTGCTACTTTTCTGTCTTAGTTTATTTCGCATAAGTTTTAATTTTCGCAAATGTTTATTGTCTCACTTGTCTAACTTCAAAATTTCGTTTCGGCAGATGGTGCACCACATCTTTTCCCGCCCGACCGTATGGATGGTTGGGCCGGAAGGTGTGGGAGATGCGAAGCATCTTGGAGCGAGAGGCAACTTCAACCCGGTGTACCATGTGGGACAGTTTCGCGAGACCGATTCTACGAGCACGAGGCTTGGGTGGTTCTTGATCCGTTGCTCGTCCGCCTGCACAGAAGCGGAGGTTCACCGCCGCACGGTGAACGAGGAGGATCTTGCTTCGAGATGTGGCTCGAAGGCCGCACTCTACCTCGTGGACTACTACACTGAGAGCTAGCAGGACGCCCTTCGACTGGTGCCGCGTCCGCACTTTGGGGACTTTATAGTCCCTAGGTTCGGTGAGGATGACGATCCCGCCAAGTGCATCGCCACCCTTATGACGCAGAGGTCGTCCGCCACGACGGAGCGATCGAGGAGGCCGAGTTCGCGGAGGCGCTTTGGGACACCGCAGGAGGTTCAGCGCCTCCGGAGTCCTTCACCGCTTTGAGGCCCAGGAGGCATCAGAGGTTTCAGATAGTGCAGAGTCGCCCAGCGTTCACTCCTCCTGTGCTTCAGTGCAGTCTAGGCCCAAGCGTCGGATGACTGCGGCGCGCAGCATCGCGTTCCGCCCGCGGCCCCGCTGGCCCTCCGCTTGAGGATATGGAGGGTAGACGCGACCGCTAGCGAGCCCGACCTTTTGTATTAGTGGTACTTTTGGAATGTAATGCAAGTGTAACATGAACCTTTATGTGGTCTGTGCACCACTTGCTTAATGTAAATTATGTTTGCTATCTCTTTTAATTTGTTTGCTTAATTATCTGTATGTTTCTCCTGTGTTCAAAGTTTTCTTCTGTCCCCTTTCACTCTCGTACTTACCCTATTCACCCTATGCTTACCTTGAAATTCGAAGTCTTACTTACCTGCTCTTAATTGTCAAAGCCGCTGCAAAACTAACCTCAAGTTCCCAATAAACAGATGGAGCCAGCAGAGCAGCCAGGTCGCACCAGCGAGGTGGTGCACCGCCACCACCGTAAGACACTTGCGATGTTATTGCAATGCTAGAAGAGAATCGATATCAAGGAGAGCGAATATCTTGAAAGTGCTAGATCGACAAGCTCACTTCTCGAGCATTGCAACCCGATCCTCCGGTTTTCCTAGTGGGAGTAATGTTCCTCGGGATGGTTCTCCAATTTCCACCCGATGGACGGATTTTCTGAAGACACGTCCACCGGTCTTCACCACCTCTGCGGACCCCATGGTAGCTGAGGATTGGCTTGTGGACGTGGAGAGAAAGCTTCAAACAGCACGATGCGATGACAAAGAGAAGGTGTTATACGCATCCCACCGATTGCGTGGTGCTGCGGCTACTTGGTGGATCAACTACCAACGCACTCTGAGCGTAATGCAGAACTTAGTTGGGAAGACTTTTCAAAGGCTTTCCGCAAGGCACATATGCGGATGGCGTCATGGAGGCCAAGCGCCGGAGTTTCTTGCGCTTAAGCAAGGAGGACGCCTTGTTATGGAATACCTACATCGGTTCAACCATTTGTCGAGTTTGCCCGTAAGACGTCGACAGCGAAGACAAGAAGATGAATAAATTCAGGGCAGGATTACAGTAGTCTCTGAAATTTCATATTTCAGCTCTGAAGTTCCAGGATTTGCACGACATGGTAGACAGCTTGATCAACTCAGAGGGAGCACGAGGAGAAATGGAGGACTATAGAAAGCGTAAGGCAGTACACAAATCACAGCCTTCTTCACACAGTGCTCAACGAATCAAGACTGTGGGATCGCCCTCATATCGATCCCAATCCACCCGCCAGTTTGTGATGTTGCCCAGGAACCAATCTAACCTGTCTCAGCAGAGCACTTCTCTTTTACCCCTGGCGCTCAAATGCCCCACCTGTGGTGGAAATCATCTTGCTAGTAGCTGCCCAAAGAGATCCAATGCTTGTTTCCACTGCGGAGAAATCGGGCACTACAGAGATCAATGTCCCAGAAGGAACTTGCCATCTGATGCGGCAAGACTTCAAGTCCAAAATCAACAACAGCAAGAAAACAAGACACAGTCAAGTCCTGGCACTCCCAAGGGAGGGTATCTACAGATCAAAGCAGCTGGACCCCAATCTCCAGCCGGCGCGACCAATTTCACGCCGAGAGGTCAGCGCAGAGGCCGTGCACGCACTCCACCTTCTATGCGAGGGTGAATCATGTGTCGGCAGAGGACGCAGCAGGAGCTAGCGATATCATCGCTGGTATGTTTCCAATCAACTCCATACCTGCATTGATTTTGTTTGATCCTGGTGCAACGCATTCATTTATTTCGAAGGGTTTTGCTTCAAGAAATCAATTGCCTTCTGTTGCTTTACCAAGAACTTATGTGGTTGAGACCCCTGGGGTTAGAATGGAGTCCCACAATGGGTGTGCGGGACTCAGTATAAAAATCCAAGGGGTAGATTTTAGAGCAGATTTGTTGCAACTAGATATGACCGGATTAGATGCCATTTTAGGCATGAATTGGTTAGCAAAGAACAAAGGCAAGGTAGACTGTGAGATCAAGACGGTGTCATTGGTAAATCAAGGTCGAAAGTGGTGGTAGAGACAGATCGAGAAGTATTAAAAATGCCAGGAAGCGTATGATCAACATGATAGCAGCCACACCTAATCAAGTACCAGTGGTACAAGAGTATCCAGATGTATTTCCGTAAGAATTACCAGGAAGACCTCCCGACAGACAAGTGGAACTTGCTATTGAATTAGTACAGTACCAAGCCAATTGCCAAACATCGTATAGAATGTCACCGATGAATTAAAAGAAGCGAAGAAGCGATTGGATGAACTATTGGAAAAAGAATTCATTCGACCAAGTGTTTCACCTTGGTCACCTGATTCTATTCGTGAAAAGAAGAATGGAGAGCTGAGAATGTGTGTTGATTCTGAGAGGGTTGAATGCATCCACAATTAAAAACAAATACCGCTGCCAAGGATTGATGACTTGTTTGATCAACTCAAAGGTGCCAAAGTGTTTTCCAAGATCGACTTGCGCTGGGTTATCACCAACTCAAGATCGAGAGCAAGATCGAGAGAAGACCGCTTTCATCACGGATATGGATTATTTGAGTTCACGGTCGCGTGCCATTTGGTCTAACCAATGCGCCAAAGATATTTCATGAATCTTATGAACTCGGTGCATATGGACCAATTGGATCGATTTGTGATTGTCTTCATTGATGATATCTGATATATTCCAAGAATGAAGAAGAGCCTGCACAACACTTGCACATGGTATTGTCAAGGCGAGGAACATCACTATACGCAAAGTTTGACAAGTGCAGCTTTTGGCTAAAAGAAGTTGCTTTTTGGGTCACATTATATCTGAAGATGGAGTGAAGGTCGATCCAGAAAAGATATCTGCAGTTATGGAATGGAAACAACCCAAGACTGTGACTGAAGTAAGGAGTTTCCTTGGATTGGTGGGCTATTATCGCCGATTCATTGAAGGCTTCTCGAAAATTTCTCGACCACTCACTCACTATTGAAGAAGGACAAGCCATTCACATGGGCGGATGTATGTGAAGAGGGTTTTCGGATGTTAAAGACCAAATTGACAACCACGCCCGTTTTGATATTGCCCAACCCAGAGAAGGAATTCCAAGTTTATTGTGATGCTTCAAAGCAAGGTTTGGGATGTGTACTTATGCAAGACGGAAAGGTTGTCGCTTATGCCTCAAGACAGTTAAAGCCGCATGAGGAGAATTATCCCACACACGACTTAGAACTAGCGGTGTGAGTGCATGCACTAAAAATCGCGGCACTACACGTTAGGGAATCGATGTTTGATATTCTCTGATCACAAGAGTCCAAGTACCTATTCACACAACCAGAGTTAAACATGAGACAGCGCAGATGGCTGGAACTGATAAAGGACTATGATGTCGATCTTCAGTATCACCCGGGCAAGGCCAATGTAGTTGCCGATGCCCTTAGCCGCAAGGCTCGTCCAAGCAAAGCTAGCAAATCGTAATATCCGCCGAGTTGCAAAGGGACATAATACGATCAACTTGGTGATCACGAGCGAGGTGAAGAAACAACATTAGAAATCGAACCGTTATTAATGGATCGGATAAAAACAGACAAGAAGCGGATGAAGAGATTCAAAACTGAAAAGGATATTGAAGAAAGAGATTCCTCGAGTATACGATGACGAGCATGGAATCCTTACCTTCCGTGGCGTTATTGCATACCAAACAAGAAGGAATTAAGAGAATTAATCTTGCGGAAGCCCATTCGTCCCAATTCTCAATTCACCCAGAGGTACTAAGATGTACCAAGATTTGAAGAAGAAGTATTGGTGGAACCGGATGAAGAAGGAAGTGGCGAGTATATAGCTAAATGTGATGTCCGCAACAGATCAAGATAGACCACCGAAACCATCGGATTGTTGCAACCTTTGCCTATACCCGAATGGAAATGGGACGATTCGGCATGGATTTCATTATGGACTTCCCAAGACCCGTGAGGATATGATGCTATTTGGGTCATTGTCGATAGATTGACTAAAGTAGCTCATTTCCTCCCGATCAAGCAAACGTATGGGAAAGATAAACTTGCTGAGTTATACTTGACAAGAATTGTGACTCTACATGGAGTTCAAGAAAATTGTGTCGATAGAGGGCACAGTTTACATCTAAGTTCGGGAGAAATTACATGAAGCAATGGGCACCGATTTGAATTTCGATTCAGCCTATCACCCTGCAGATGATGGTCGACAGAAAGAACAAATCAGATTTTGGAAGATATGTTGAGAGCTTGTACTATTGTGTATGGTGCAGCACTGAATACTTGCTTACCATTCGCTCAATTCTCATACAACAATAGCTACCAAGCTAGTATCCAATGGCCCCGTTTGAAGCACTCTATGGCAGAAAATGCAGAACCCCTCCGAATTGGGCGGAGAAGCAGGAGAGCGACAACTTATTGGTCCTCAGATTGTTCAAGACGCAGAAGAACATGTTAGAATTGTCAAAGACAGACTCAAAATGGCACAAGACCGACAGAAGAGCTATGCAGATAACCGCAGAAAGGATTTGAGCTTTGAAGTTGGAGATTTCGTCTACATCAAAGTCACTCCATTCAAAATAGTTAAGAGATTTCAAGTTAAAGGCAAATTAGCACCAAGATATGTGGGACCGTTTGATTATCGCAGAATTGGGAAGTAGCTTATCAAGTGCAGCTTCCACCCAACTTGTCAAGAATGCACAATGTGTTCCACGTGTCTCAGCTTCGAAAGTGTCTGCGACAACCAACAGATGAGGTGCCATTGTCAGATATTGAACTACAGGATGACTGCACGTATGCTGAAGAACCACTACAAATACTTGAAACATCAGAGAGGCAGCTCGAAACAAGAATGTCGATTTTGCAGTGTGGTGGAAGAATCATACAATGGATGAGTCCACTTGGGAACGAGAATCGACTTGCAATGGATTTTCCCAACTTACTCCTGGACCAAGTTAATCTCGGTCGAGATTCTTTTAAGGGGTAGGTTGAAAAGCCCCAAAATTTCAAACAAAATTTTCCTTATTTTTTGCTGCATTTTTGAGTGATTTTTGAAAACTTTCCTTTTGGGAAAGTTTTCCGCCGCCGCTCCCTTTCGACTGGCGCCTTCTCGCGTTGGCGCCTCCTCCTTTCCCCCTCCTCTTCTCCCAGCGCCTCCCACTCTTCTCGCGTTGGCGCCGCCCGATTCCGCCTTCCTCCCGCGCCCGCGCCTCCTCGCGCCCGCCGCGTGGCGCCGCCTTTTCTCCGCCGCCTCGCGACGCGCGGGCGCTGCGCGCTGCGCTTGCGCCGCCTCCTCGCGGACAGCGCCGCCTCGGATTCGCCTCGCCCGCGCGCCGCCCGACCGTCGCGGTCCAAAACCGGCGTCTGCGCCACGCGTCGCACGCGTCGGCTCTGAGCCCGCTGTCGCGCCCGGCCCCTCTCTCTCCGCGCGACGCTACCTCGCCCATGCCCGCTCTCACTGCTCTCGTGCCGCCCCGTCGCCATTACTCCTGCAGCGAGCGGCGTCACCCAGTCACCTCCATCCCGCGGAGAGGCGGCCGACCTGCCTGTTGACCCGAGCCCGCCCGGTGGCTTCTCCTCCACGCCCGCTCCTCCGCTCGGGTATAAACCCCTTCGGCTCCTCGCTCCTCCTTTGCCTCCCGAGCTGTTCCACCACCTCCATTCGCCTCCCACCGCTCGAGCCTCTCCTGAGCCGCCGATTGAGCCCACGCCGTAGCTCCGCCTTCGCCGCTCCCTACGCCGGTGGCCCCCGGGAGCCAATCTCCCCCTTCCCTCGCCCATTATTCAATTGCATTCGCCTGGAGCACCTCCACCCTCCCCTAACCCATTTGCCGCCCTCCTCTGGACAGGTGAAGCCCCGTGGAGCGCCGCCGTCGAGACCCCCTTCCGGCAGCAACCACCTCACCGTGGCCAGACCTCCCCGCAGCTCCCCAACCTCCGCCGTCGCCACCAATGTGAGCACCCGGTCCCCGTGAACGTGTAGCCGCGGCCGTTTGAGCTAACTCGCCGCCGGTGATCCCCCTCGCCGCCAAGTACCCGAACCACCCCCTTCTACCTCCCGTCCTCCCCGGTGATCCCCTCGCCTCCCCGCTGCCCAAAATGGGTTCCTCTCTCGAAGCCGCACCCGCCGATGCCCTCGGTGGTCGCCGCGAGTCCCCTAGCGCCAAGGCCGCCGTCGCCACCGTAACCTCGCCGCGGGGTTACTGTAGCGGCTGGAGGTTGAAGACGACTCCTCCCCGCGACGTGGCTTCCCCTCCGCCGTCCATCCTCCCGTTGCCATTTAACGTCAGCCGTCGGATCACTTCATACCGCTTCGCCCTCGTCCCCGCTTCGCCGCCGTCCGATCCACCCCGCAGCTCATCCGGGCCTTCGGCTCGCCCCGCATCCCCGTCGCTCGCGCCGTCCACGCGGCGGCCATCCGACCGCTTCGAGCGCGCGTTGCCGCCACGCCTCCCTCGCCCACCCTTCGTTCCACAAGACGCTGCAGCATCTGTCGGCCTTTGGCCTTCGCCGCGGGCCGTTTCTCGCCGGGCCGCATGCCGTAGCCGTGGGCGGCCTTTCCTTCACGGCGATTTTCCCGAATTTATTAATTTCTAAAATCCGAAAATCCAAATAAATCCTAGAAAATCACAGAAAATCCCAAAATTCCCAAATTTCACCACCTTGCTCCAAATAATATTCCAGATCCAGTGGTGACCCCATTTTCACAGATCCATCCCAAATAAATTCCTAAAATTCTCGTTTGGAGATTTATGCATTTTACTCCTTTTAAATAGTTTATTTTCCTCGCTTGATTAGTCTCAAGCTGGATTTAATTTGTTTTGTATGTTTGCGCTAGTGTCGGAGTCTCCGGAAGTTCAGTTGCAGCCCCAGGAGCCAGGAGGTTCTTCGTTCGAGCTAGCGGAAATCATTCGGATTGACGGCAAGTCCCAAATCCATTGATCATATTGCAACCCATGATGTCTAATTATGTTAATATGCTATTTGCATTATGCTAATTGTGAAATGTTAGTTTAAAATAAAATAAAATGTTTAGAATGACTTGTTATGTAGTTAATCCTACCACCGCTAAATGCCATGTTTAAATTGTAGCCATGCCTTTGAAACCCTAGAATTAATTATCTGTTAATCTAGACAAATTATAGAATATTATTATCATGCAAGTCTTACACTAATAAAGTGTGGCTGCGGGCCAATAGACTTTGGAAGACCCGACTCTAGAGGCGGGGTAGTATGGGATGTCGTGCCCTAGGCGGAGTATGTCGACGTGTAAGATAGGGTAAGGGGCGTGGGTGCTTGCGCGAGGCAGTTTCGCCCGCCTCTTACCCCGGGTTGCGAGTTGCGGACTGGCCGGGTTGCGAACTCGGGAAAAATATAAGGACTAGACCCTTATCTTTGAGCAATTGACATGGTGACCGCTCAACCACGGGAGTTGACTTGTCAACACTGGTTTAGTAGCTCAACTCGTTTGAAACTCTACGGTGTTGTGGAGAAGGTGTTTGGGTAACAAAGGTTAGGCAGGCCGTGATTGGGTGCCTAACAACGGTAGAGTTCACTCGAAGCGGCACCGTTTTCTTTTCTTTGTGTGTGTGTGTGTGTGGCGAGCGGACAGAGTGAATTCTACTGGGTAGAGCCTATATAAAGAGGCGAGCGTTGAACGACTGGCTTTCTTAACTCTTTAGCGGGAGTTAAGGGATCGTGTGGGTAAAGCTGAGCAAACTCTGCAGAGTCAAATAAATGGTATTCGAATACGCCGTGCTCCCGGTTATTGGAGCTGTGTCACTTGGGTGATTCCAGCAACAACGCTTAAGTAGTTTTGTTCATGCTTTAACTTGATTAGGTTGGTTAATGAACTCTTGTTGAAAACCCCTGAGTTCTTGAGGAGTAGTTTTGGGTCCCTCTTTTAAAATGATTGCAAATAAACTGCATCCACTCAAAGATAATAAACCAAATATAGTCCCTTCCTTGAAGTTCCGTGCATGTAATAAGTTAGGATCCCTTTGGGATTTCTTGAGCTGGTTGATTGGCTCACGGCTTGCTTAATCTAATCTTTAGAGGATCAAGGCGAAGGAGAAGGTCTCCCGTTGAAGAAGTCCCGGAGGATCTATTCTTCGACGAGGACCCTTGGTGTAGGTCTTGGCGCGCTCAGCGGATTCGGAAGTCTTTTGTAATGTAATTATACTTTGGGCTTGCACGCCCACCATCAAAACACGGATGTTAATCCTTATGTCAAATATATGCTGGACTTTTGTTGTAAGCATGCAATGGTATACTCTTGCGCGTCGTTTCATAACTATTCACGCGTGAATAGTTGTGGAATGCCGTGTCCGTACGCGCCCCTGGTAACGGGGGCGTTACAGTATCTAAACGCTACAAAAATCCAAAGCAGTGTACACAGCAGAGCACCATCCCCGCGCGTGCTGCCGTCTACACATCCCCATCCATCATCACCTCGTCGACCTCCGAACCGAAGCATGCATAAACCCTACACGCAAATCCTGATCGCCATTGATTTGATCCGTACGTCAATGTGATCCTGTGGTTTGTGTGATGGTATGGATCACCCGGTGAGGTCGTGGAGGAGCTGGAACCCGCTGGCGCTTAGTCCCCGGTAGTGCGACGCTGCGTCGCCGTCCATGCCGGTGCCGAACTGGCTGTGGTGGCCGTGAGCCGAGTGCACGCCGCCGCCTGCACCTCCCATCTGCTGCTCGCAGGCCATGAACAGAGATTCGGCGGCCCCGCCCTGCTCCGCGGACGACGGGGCTGCGGCGAAAGCGACGTTCACGCCTCCGTGCGGGTCGGCGTGCTGCTGCAGCCCCAGCGTCAGCGACACGCCGCCCGCGCTGCCGCCGCCGAACCCCTGCCCGCCGGCCGTCTCGTACGCTTCGAAGTCGAGGTGGTCCATCATGCCAAAGTTGATGCTCTGATGATCCATCCGGCCGCCACCGCTGCCGATGCTCACGACGGAGGCCAGCGAGCCGGCGTCGTGCAGCAGCTGCGCCCCCGTCGGCTTCTGCTCGCCGCCGCATTCCTCGTCGCCGCCGCGCCCCTCGGAGGTGTAGCCGCTAGGGTTAGGGTTCTGCAGGTTGCTGGCCTGCGACTGGCCGCTGCCCTCCTGGTCCTTCATCTCCTGCGAGTACATCTCCTCCACCATTGGCTTCCACAGCCTCACCCTCGCGTTGATGAACCAATTGGAAACCTGCGCAACGCACGGTGGGCGCGCAAAGAGGTTAATTAGATTCTTTCTCTGAACATTTGCGACCACAAGAGGACGCGGACGTACGACTCCGACGTGGTACCCGACCGATGAGTTGATGTGTCATTTCCCTTGCAAATTGCAGCTTGCAATGCGTGTGGAATCAATTTTAATCAGCGGGACAAAACTGGCCAGCATTATGTGCATATGTGTGCCTAATAATGCAAACAAACGCAATCATTATGATGTGATGATCGGTGTGTGTGGCTAATTATTGGATAGGAACTGGTTAGCATTTTTGCAGTATTATTGTAGCTGATCGATCGACCGGTCACGTGAAGATGGTGGAGAAGTGAGCGTACGTACTTGACTCCGTGATAGGCCCGTCTGCCGGGCCAGGATGTGCTTATCCACGTCGCTTGGATACCTGGATGGGAATACACCAACTAGGGCGTTATAATTTGTCTTCCATCTTGATCATATGTTATACAGTGGTAAATTAGAATAGAACAAACACATTTGTATATAGATTTGCTTTTTAAAAAATGACATATAAAGATACTGTTGTGAATTGGTCACTGCAAAATACATCGAATTAATAGTCCTACAAGACAAGTGTGGTATCTGATAATGTAGACATTGTAGCAGTACTATACACACACACAAACACATCTGAGAGAATATACTCTTACTTCTTGTATACTACTTCAATAATATTGTTATACCTTTTTTTATCCTTTTGAATATACTCTAATAATGAGTACAAGATACTTCAAAGTGAGTTTCATAAAAAAAAAGTTCATCAAAATCTACTTTTTTTATAGCATAATTAGTATATCTACTCCTTTATATATAAAAAATGGTATATAGAAAAAAAATAAATGGCTCTGATGAAATTTTTGCAACCATATAGCATTAAAGTATCTTAGAATTAGTATTTAAGTATACTGAAAGTGATAAAGAGGTATAATCTATTTGTTTAAGTAGTATATTATAAATGAGAGTATATACTCCTAGGAGTACAAAAAACAGCTTCTATACTCCTGGGAATACATACTCTCACTTCTTATATACTACTTAAATAATATTGTTATACCCCTTTATATTTTTAAATATACTCTAACAAAATAAGAGTTTTGTTATACATCATCTGGATGTTTTCTTCCTAACTATCATCTAGATTTAGGACTGTTGGATTAGAGATTCAATGGCTATGAATTCTCCCCCTCCCCCTTGAATTCTACCCCTTCCCATTGAAAAAAAAAAATCTCCCCCTTCAAAAACAAGGGTCTCTTGATCTCTAATCCAAGGGTCACAAATTTAGATGATAGTTAGGAAGAAAATATCCGGATGATACCTAAACACTCCCAACAATAATTATAAAATACTCCAAAGTGAATTCCATAAAACATTACATCAAAGTCCTCTTTATCCTATATACACGGACACACACACACAACTTCTTGCCCTATTGAACAAATTAGTTCAATTGACCAACAGCAGATGAGCCTAGCTAGATGAACATCTTGTCATCACCATTTTACTGGGTTGATTACATGATTAGAGTGTACGAAACCAAATGGAATATTCATGGGAACATAAGATGCTAGCTATTATATGAACACCGCTCATTATTAATTTCTGCAACGTCTTGGCACACACACTGTAATTACACTTTGTTCGATTGAAAAAAATTACAAACATTCAAGGGGGTCCAAAAAAGTAAGGGGAAGATTTTCTCTGAGCCAAATTAATCGAGCGCAATACGGCAGTTTGAGCATTTGACCATATCTAAATGGAAGACAAATACGGTTCGAAAAGAACAATGCCACAGAATAAAACGCAAGGCAAAACGATGTTAAGAATGAGAATAAAAATTGAGCACCGGTTAATTGGCAAACATTCTTTTGCAAGTAGATGACGTACGTATGTGTATGATTCTTAGCTTTAGTTCGTTAGTATATTCTGCACTTCTTCTTTTCTTTTAGGATCGAATTTAGTTAGTTTTTTTTTTTAAATGGAGGAGCTCTGGCATTCTCTATTAGAAGGAAAGAGCACCCGGATTCAAGCCTGGGTGGATAGGGTGCCAATTACCTAGCAGCGCTCGGTTCTCAAATTAAGTTAGTTCATTTGCATCTATCTAACATTGCACACATGCATGTTAATCATTGTATGAAGTTATGGAACGAGTTGAGATATATGGATCATTACGGGTGCAGGAAGTGCTCGAACAGCCAGGCTCGGAGGACGGAGACGGCGCGCTCCGGCAGCCCGCGCTGCGGCCGCCACGGGGGGCTCTCGAGCATGCCGGCCTGGTACGCCTTGTGCTGCCTCAGGCACTGGTCGAGCACCCGCAGCCTGGGCGTTTCCCCCTTGGTCGTCCCCAGCACGGCGGTGTCCTTCTCGCCGAGCGCCTTGCGCACCGCCTGGAGCTGCGCCACCACCCTGTCCCTCAGGCTCCGGAAGTGCCTGGATATCGTCCGCGACGCCAGTCTCGTGTACACGGCCGACGACCGCTCCCCCGCCACCGCCTGGAAGGACCCTGCCACCGCCCTCATCTGCTCGCAGTACCACCTGTACCTCCTGTCCACCTACCATTGATCCAAACACCAAATAAAAAATGGCGTCAGTAATTAATCTCACAAATCACAACGAAACAGTAGTGAACGAAACTGTAACAGCTTGCTACTATAGCAGTAGCTTTCTAGTATACTCGACTACCTCTACATGCCTAGTACGAGTATCCTAGCTAGAACTCTGCAACGACCAAGCTGCACCTACCTGTGAACTACACTGTACAATTGTACAGTGTACACAAGGAAGACAAGCAAGTAGTAAATGTGCGAGGAATTAAGAGATCTTGGTGGAGCAGGAGAAAGGCATGCAAAAGCCGAAGGGAAGAGAGAGTAGTGGAGCAGTGTCCTGCAGAGATCTGGGCTGCATCTGCAGGGCCATGGCCCTATTGATCGAGGGCATGCTTGGTTTGACTCTATAGCTAGAGAGATAGAGAGAGAGAGCTAGGTTCCCCTAATAGATACCTAGCTACACCTGCAGAGAGGCAAAGGAACAGAGATTTCCAAAAGCGAATGGTGAGGCCCCAGAATGGAATCACCTCCCTGTGCTTGTCCCAGGAACCCTCCTTGGGCAAGCCATAATTGAACTCGCACTTGCCTGCAGCTTTTTAGATTTCCAAGAAGCTGGTATTCCGGACGGACACTTGACCTGTGATGTGCTACTACATGCGATGCTTAATTGAGGCGTGATGATGGTTAGCTAGCTAGGCTGACCTCTTCGAGCATGGTGTAGAGCTTGGCCTTGAGCCTCTGCAGCTCGGCCGCGTCCATGGTCTGGATCTGAGTTGACGGGGCCCAAGACGCCGAGCCGCCGCCGTCTTCTTGCGCCGGCTTCGGTGGTTTTGCAGGATTGTTGCTCTCCACGGGGAGGCTGCAGAATTCCTGCAGGAGCTGCTGCGTCGGGAGCAGGAACCTGGAGCCTCGCAGATGCCAGGCGCCCTGCATCCATGCCGCCGGCGCCGGCTGCTGGTGTTGCGGCCGGGGCGCGCCGCCGCCGAGCTGGTGCTGCAGCATCGGCGACGTGGCCTCCGCCGGCCTGTGGAGCGACATGGAGAAGGGCGCCTGGCTCAGCTGCCGATGCTGCTGCTCGCCAAGAACGAACTGGATGGTAGACGAGCCATCGGCGTCGACGAGCGCGGCCTTGCTCTGCGCAGAAGCGTCGGCCATCGCGGCCGGCAGGAGGCCCCTGACCCCGAACATCTCCACCCCGGACTGGTGCAACCCGTAGAGCTCAGGCTCCCCCGCGCCCACCTCCGGCGCGCCGCCGCCGCTCCCCGCGGCGAAGTAGTCAGCGTACCCTAGGCTCGGATCATGCGACATCTTTATACCCGCGCCAGCACTAGCAGTAGCTAGCACTCGACCAACACTCTCTCCCGTGCACCTCGTCAATCTAGAGATGGAAAAGCTAGCTCAGAAACCAAACCAAAGTAGGGTAAAGTAAGACAAGGGCAGGCAGCTAGCACCGAGGAAAGAGAAACAAACGCGAAGAGAGCATGCCTGGTTCTTTTCAGCTTTTAGCTGATATTTTTAACTTTTCTATATTAACTAGCTATTAAACGAAGTGTTTTTTAATATAGAGTCTACTAGTTAATTATACTACATATTGTACCGACTTCATTTTTATCGGCAAAAACCACACATGAGTTTCTTACTTTATAATCTCTCACACAAACGCCTAAAAGCCACAAACCGCAGCCAAAAGCCATAAGTTTCAACCAAAAAGAACAAGCCCCATATCTTTTTGGGGAGGAGATTGTTGGGTTAATTTTATTACATGTGTGTATTGTAGGAGTGTGTGTCGAGTACTCGTATGTATGAGTATGTGTAGAAGTTGTGGAGGTATGGTCAAAACTGCAGTCAAAGGCGTAATCGAAACAACAGTCGTGGCCATGGTTGAAGTGACCGAATCTGGCGAATAGTGTGCAGTGTGCGCAAGTCATAGGGATTGTGGCCATGAAAACTGGATCAGAGGTAGTCATGGGTGAGTGGCCTGCATGTGCGGCCGGTTTGTATTTATTTAAGCCATGTAATTTACTGAGTATTTGAGCAGAGAATAATAGAGTAAACACAGAAATGGTGTGAGCAGTTAACACTGTAATCTTGTGCCTCAGTTCTTTTGTGTTCAGTCTTGTTATTAGCTCCGCCATCTTGTTTCCAACTCCAGCAAACCACTTGTGCGCGTCACTCAAAGCTTGTGTTTCTATACACCTTTATTAATCCATATCGCGTCCGAGCTCGCCGAGAAACGTCACCGGCGACGGCGACATTCTGAAGATCGGTGATGGGAGTGTGCCAAAGGCGTCAGTGCGCGAGGGCAGCATCTCCCTCCTATATTCTATGCTCACGAGGAGCAACTACATGACTTGGGCTGTGAAGATGAAGGCGTTTATACGTGCTCAGGGCGTGTGAAACGCAATCGTGGATGAGGATGTGAATAAGAGGCAATATCAAATGGTGCTCGCGGTAACATTCCTTGCGGTGCCAGAAGATATGCTGCTATTCCTAGCGGAGAAGGGGACCGCAAAGGAGGCCTGGAATACCCTGAAGATAATGCATTTCGGTGTCGATCGCGTCAAGGAGGCGCGTGTACAAAACCTCAAAAGCGAGTTTAAAAACTTGTGCATGAGGGACGCTGAACAGATCGATGACTTTGCGATGAGGTTGATGACAATCGTCTACAAGATACGAGGTCTAGGCGAAAAGATGGAAGAGGCCTACATCATGCGAAAGTTTTTGCGTGCTGTGCCCAAGAAATTCTCCTGTCATCACCACGATTGAGCAATTCGGTGACATAAAAAATTTGTCGATGGAAGAGCTAATCGAGCGCTTGATGACGTAGGAATAGGGAGAGTGGTGCTATGGCAACAGCGACTAAGACAAAGAGCACTTGCTCCTGAGGCGCGCAAAGTGGAAGGCTCGATCACCGAAGTATGAAGGTAAAGGCTCCTTAGGTGGTTCTGGTGGCGGCGGTGGCCGTCGATACCGAAGAGGTGACAAGGCAAAAGTAATGTGCTTTAATTTTAATGATTACAGACACTTTGCTTCAAAATATCGTAAGCCCAGCAAGAAGGGAAAAGCAGAGGCAGCGGAAGCGCATCTCATTACGGCAAATGCTGGCGACGAACCGATGCTGTTGTGAAGAAGATGCAACAAGTTTAAGGGGGTGATTGTTGGGTTAATCTTGCTGCATACATGTATTGTAGGAGTGTGTGTGGAGTACTCATGTGTACGAGTACGTGTAGAAGTTGTGGTGACGTGGTCGAAACTGCAGTCGAAGGCATGATTGAAACTGCAGTCGAAGACATGGTCGAAACAGCAGTCGTGGCCGTGGCCGAAGTGACTGCAATCGTAGCGGCCATGGTCGAAGTAGTCGTAGTTGCGAGTACTGTAGATGTCATACTCGGAAGAGTACTATAGACGTCGCACTTGGAGGAGTAATGTAGACGTCATACTCAGAGGAGTATTGTAGACATCATACTCGAAGGAGTACTGTAGACGTCGTACTCGGAGGAGTACTGTAGACGATATACTCAAAGGAATACTATAGACATCATGGGTCATAGAGTCACTGTAGCAGTCGTAGCATCATGGTTGTGTGATCTGTGTAGCAGTCAAAAGCCTACTAAAGCGGTCGGTGCTCGAAAGACCTGTGTGGTGGAAGTGTTGTGTTCAAAGGACTCGAAGCCTTTGTGTGTGGTTGTAGGCGTATGAATTGGTCTCAGCGAGACCGAGTCTAGGCGGGTAGTGCACAGTGTGCATGAGCTGTAGGGATTGTGGCCAGGAAAAACGGATCAAAGGTGGTCGTGGGTGAGTAGCCTGCATGTGCGGTCGGTTTGTACCTATTTAAGCCATGTAATTTGCTGATAATTTGAGCCAAAGAATAACAGAGTAAATATAGAAAAGGTGCGAATAGTTAGTACCGCAATCTTGTGCCTCAGTTCTTTTATATTCAGTTTTGCTATTAGCTCCGTCATGTTGTCCTCAACTCCAGCAAACCACTTGTATGCGTCAGTCTACCATGAAAGCGTGCATTTGAGATGGACTAGGCCAACAGAGATGTCAACTGAGAATGAGAGAGATGGATGGATATATATCAGCAGCAGCTAGTACATACTAGTACCACTGATATATACTACTACGGATAGGGGGAGGAGTCACGGGTATTCTAATCAACTTTGGCTTTTGGTTTCTGCTTGGAGAAGTAGGAAGTCGATTTAAACACCTCAGTTTATAAAAGTAACTTCTTCAAGCTGTTTTCAAAAGAGAATTACTAGCCAACGCTGTACCGTCGGAGGAGCTCCCGATGGTACAACTTGACCCTCCCATCCCTGTCGCTCGCCCCTCCCAACCTCCGCCCCTCCTCCCTCTCTCTTCTCTGGTGATAGTGATAGCTCTGTGCATCTCCTCTGACAACCCCACCCCCGCCGCCCCTCCCCCCTTAGCCAACGGCGAGCTTGCAGTCTCACCGCGCCGTCGGCTCCCCCTCTTCTGCTGGCCACCCTGCCCAACATAACATTCTCTTGGCACACATCTCATCCTCCCACCCTCCGCCGCCATCCAATGCTCTCTGCCACCGCTCAACGCCAGACCAACGCCTCCTTGGCCTCCCTCTACATCTGGGGACACGATGAACCCATTAGCGGCTACAGTGCTCCACTGTCAGTCGTCGTGTGAGAGTGAGGATGAGCGAGCAGGCGAGAGAGAGAGGGGGGGAGCGGCGGACGAGAGTGAGAGGGAGCGGCTGGGAATGAGAAGGAGCAAGAGAGAGTGAGAGACCAGTGGAAGGATGATGACAATGCCATAGCCGTTAGATGCTTGGATTGGATGGTTTGGAGCTATGCCGTCGACAAGATGCAAAATGGTATTACGTTTTGTAATTTTTCTCTTTTCAAAAGCCGTCGGTCAGCCTCCGTCGTCTTCTCTGTGTATATGTCAAAAGCTATTTCTTTCAACCGTTATTATTCCATTTTAGCCAAAAACTCTAGCTCCAACTTATTAAAACAACCCGTAGGAGTTTCAAAGTAAGGACTAGCGCGCACTATATACCACTAGAACACACACAGCGAGAGGCGCAGCAGGAACACCGAACACACGAGGAGCACGCACGCACCGAGCCAAGCAACGTCGGCACGTACGTACGGCGCGCACCTGCGCACGGCTATTTCTTTCGGCTACGGGAGGGGCCGGGCAAACGTGCGTGCAAAAGAACCCCTGCGCGAGTCTCACAGGGGTCGGCCGGGCCGGGCGGCGGATGCAGCGTCAAGCTTTCGATCGCTAGCTATGGGTTCTCCCTGCTGCTACTTGCCCTGAGCTGCATGCGATATATATACTTCAATGCATCCAAATATCTATCTGCAACACAACCACCAGCTAGTTTTCTGGCAATAGTAGTCTATCTTAAATAAACCCTTATGCTGTATATATGTACGCCAAAAGGATCGAGAGGTTTGTCCATTGTGATCTTAAAGCAACAGAGGAAAGGTATCGCATGATCTCCAAATTAAATTTCGATCACAGTGTATGTCGATCTGCAGTGCGCGATTGATCTCTTGCTGCATTAGTGTAGCGCCCTAATTAGTCCTAATCTAGGTTAAAGGCACATTAAAAAAACGGGGTAAACCTTTTCCCCAAACCAACCGCAGCCGCCATCTGCTATTTTTTCATCAGGCTCCTCCTTCCCATCTCCTATACACTCTCTTTCTCTCTCCTGCCTGGGCGGCAGGCCAAGCGACCGCCGCCGGCGAGGCGCTGGCAGAGGTGGCATCGGCGGCACTGCGGTTGGGCGCAAGGCGGGCGGCGGCTCATGGGCGCGGGTGCCGCATGGCGGCAGTGGCTCAGCGTAGGCCAGTGGCAGCAACAGCGGTGGTAGCTGGTGGCGCAGGCATGCAATGGAGGCGGCCACAAGAGGTGGCGCGACCGCTCGGCCATGTTGCCGCGGGCGGCCGTGGCTTGGGCGGCGGCCGGCGGCGGCGACGGTGGTCAAGTGGCCCATTCACGGTCACGTGGTGCAAACGTGATTCACACGGGAGTTTTGCCGATTATAGTATCACGAAAACTTACCTGGTCACTATCATATTACTAAAACTTATCTAGTCATTATAGTATCACTAAAACTTACCTGGTCATTATCATAGCATAAAACTTGCCTGGTTGTTATCATATCACTAAGTAACTAATGCTTGCCTAGTTATTATCATATTTACTAATGCATGCTTGGTTATTATCATACTTCTAATGGTTGCCTGGTCATAAACTTCTAATATTGTATTCATACCATGATATTATAGATTATCATATTTCACTTGCTTTTAGGTTTAGTAGAATACTCAGTTAATAATGTTCTATAATTCATGCTTTTAATTAGTGTTTTAGAATTTATATTTAAACCATTAATGGGGATAGCATATGAATATGTTTTAAATTTAGGTTTAAACCACTAGCAATCTTTTAACATTAGGGCTACTATGTTATTTTTCCTGATATCATAATCTTTTATTTGTATGATTTCATATGTGAGTCATGAATGACATTTATAAAATACCTGTTAATCTGACTAATAATCGCTCACCACATTATAAAGCTTGAATGGTTGTCAACCTTTATGTGAGCTATGTTATAATATCTCTCTTAGAATAATTCTTATATCATTATCATTCCACATCGCTGATTTCTATTATTGCTTTTATTCTTTACTCACCACATAATAATTCTTCATTTGGTTAGAAGTAGACTGATCTCATATTTCAAACATCTATTTCAGTTTCCGTTGGTTCTCTATAAAAGTACTTTTAAAGTTTTAATTTCCTTGTGATTTCTACTGTTGCTTTTGTTCTTTAATTTGGCGATGGTGTTACATAGTAGTATCTCATATTGCTATATGAGTTGC
Source organism: Dendrocalamus sinicus (assembly GCA_036346575.1). Taxonomy (NCBI): domain Eukaryota; kingdom Viridiplantae; phylum Streptophyta; class Magnoliopsida; order Poales; family Poaceae; genus Dendrocalamus; species Dendrocalamus sinicus. The sequence continues at coordinate 25,508,619 of CM070669.1, forward strand.
TACAATTAGATAGCTGTTAGTTGTGGTGTGCACAAGAATACAATTGGCAAATTGATTTGGTCGATGCACTTGGGAAGGATTCCGGGAGAAAGGGCCAGGGGCTGAGCGGTGGTGCCGACGACATCTAGGCCAGGAGGAGCGGTCCACGGCTAATTTACCATTGGAAAAACGACCTATTGAGAAGATGGGGTGGAGGGGACCACACATGTGCCCGGGCCCTTGTGTGGGACCACCTACATCGCTGTCATGCATCTCCCTGCTTGCCTGGTGAAAACCACCAGATGACTTATGCTTATTTGCAAGAAACCCCCCGCCGCTCCTTTGCCTTCAGTCACAACTCACAAGAGTTTGCTCCTTCCTCCCTGGACGCCGCCCCTCCAAGAGTGTCGCCCCTCCCTGAGCTCCTCCCCGAGCGCCACCCTCCTAGAGCTCCTCCCTCAACTTCCTCCCCGGCGCCGCCCCCCGGCCTCCTCGGCGCCACCCCCTCTGGCCTCCCTTGGTGCCGCCCGACGCCCCAGGCCTTCCCCAGCGTTGCCCCCCTCCCCCGGGGCTCCCCCGGCGGCTGCCCCCTCTGGCCTCCCCCAGTGCCTCCCCCTCCTATCTGGCGGCTGGCGCCTCCCCAACCACGGTGGCTTTGACCACAGAGGTTTCGACCACAGCTGTTTCGACCACGGCTTCGACCAAGCGCCATGGTCGAAGCCACCGTGGTCAAAATGGCCGATGTCAAAGCCGTCGTGGTCGAAGCCACCATAGTCGAAGCAGTGCATGGTCAGGGAGGGGCGTGTGGATGGAGGGGGCGACACTGAGGGAAACCGAGGAGGGAGCCGAGGGGGCGGCATTGGGGGAGGCCGGGCAGTGTCGAGGGAGGTAGGAGGGGGGAGGGAGGCGGGTGGGCGGCACCAGTGGTGGAGGGAGGCCGAGGACAGTGATGGGGCGGTGCCCGGGGAGGGAGGCGCCGGGGGAGGACGGCGTGGGAGGCTGAGGAGGGCGGCGCCGGGGACAGATGCGAGGATATGGAGGTGAGTGACCGGGAGGAGGAAGGAGGGCGCCGTCGGTGGTCGGGAGGCCAGCGGATCGAATGGGGCTCTCCCATAGAGACACCTTCAACGGGGAAGAAGGGAATGACTGAAGAACATTTTTGCGATTGCAATCAACCAGGCGTAGGTGTAAACGTAAAATGCATAAGGAAGGAGCGACCTTCCAGTTGCATGAATCGTGACTGTTCACTCTAGATTAGACGGCCAACATTCACATTAGCATGTTAGCACCTAAATAGGCATTAGCACTATATATGCTCCCCCACACACATACCCACGCACGCACACACACACACATGTGTGTGTGTGAAAATAGCTCTATACCCCTAGGAGATATACTCCCTCTGCTAATATAGACCTTTAATAGTGTTATTATATTTCTTTATCTATTTGAGTATATTTTAATAATGATTATAAGATATTCCAAAGTGAGTTCTATAAAAAATTTCATCAAAATCCACTTTTTATAGCACAATTTATTTATGTACTCTTTTTATACATGAAAAAGTGTATATAACAAAAAAAATTAAAGGCACTGATAAAATTTTTTCAACCAAGTCGTATTGAAGTATCTTAGAATTAGTATTTAAGTATACTGGCAGTGATAAAGAGGTATAAATATTTATTTAAGTTGTATATTAGAAGTGAACGTCTGTACTCCCGAGAGTACAGAAAATGCTAAGTAGTATAAAATATCCGTTTAACTAGTATATAAGAAGTAAAAGATATATATGAAAAATGTCTTCCACTCTCGGGTGTAGTTACTCCCACCTAAACGAACTTGACATACTACTTTTTCAATTTGAGTACACTCATATATTAATTATAAGATACTCCAATGTGAACCATACAAAAAACTGCAAGGGAAACTATAGTTTTAAGTGTATTTTATAAATACCTTCGTATGCGCACATAAAAAGAAGCATGTCTAAAAAATATCCATACCACCTAGATAATCTTATATACTCGTATACTATACATACATACCCTCCGTTACGTGATACTCTATATGTTGTGAGATACGACATTGAGAGTAACTACTCACAGGGATAGAAAAGAGGCTATATATAGAGAGAGAGGAATCTATTCCGTACTCCTCGGAGTACATACTCCCACTTTCATATGCCACTTAAACAAATATTTTATTCATCTTTATCACTTTTGGTACATTTAAATATTAATTCTAAAATACTCCAATGCGACTTGGTTGAAAAATTTTTATCGTACCTCTTTATTTTTGCTATATATCTTTTCTATACATAAAAGGACTATATACGCAAATTATGATATAAAAAGTAGATTCTTACAAAAAATTTTCATAGAACTCACTTTGGAGTGTATTATAATCATTATTAGAGTATACTCAAATAAGAAAGAGGTATAATAATACCATTAAAACAGTATATGAGAAGTGAGAGTATCTACTCTCAGAAGTATCTATGTATGTGTGTGCACGCGCGTGTGTGTATATATTTGGATAGTCAAATCAAATCCAGGCATGTAGGTAAAAACAAATTAAGCACGCTCTTTGACAAAACTGTCCTAGTTCCTATCTCTACCAACATCTCTTTCAATGAAAACACGTATGGTGCTTTCCATTCTTATCCTGTTCGCCATCTAGAAACACGCACGAGAATTTTAGGCGCAGGATGGCTGCTTTATTCTACATAGGGGAAGGAAATCGACGGGTGAAACTTGAAATTAAGGAGTGGGTGATGAAGATATGGATTTTTAAAACTGTACTTTATAGTTTATAATTTAAAATTTTGAATTCTGACTGTTCGTGAGAAGTAATGCGCAAAGAAAATAGTCACATATGATTTTGATCGGTACAGCTGAATCCAGTACACTTTTTCTATAATCCTCTTATTGATCATGCCTTGAAAAAACGCATTGTTTGAAAGATAGTTACTAAAGCATAAATCATAAGCCAAAAAAGTCCTTAATTAATTGTTAATATCTACACAGAGTCATAATAAGAGGGAATTTTTTTCATCTTTTCATGCATGCTTTTGTTCATGTAACTCCGCAGTGTATACATATGTAAGAGCACTGTTCTAAAACACCAGCAGGTGAGAATAGACCGTAGTCAGAAACGGCCATGTCCGGCTTGATCAAGACCCTTCTTTCCTATTTATAACTTTCTTCAAATAAACAATCGAAATGATTCTTTTACTTTCTTTATAAAATAGCTTATCAAGACAGTTTTTTTAAAATAGCATATCGATTTATCGGTATTTATTTTATTTCTATAAATACTTAGATTAAAAATTAAAATCATTGGTCTTAGCCATCAGGCATAGAGCTGGGACGTGGACCGTACTTTTTTGGGCAAGCCCGAAGCACGGCACGACCCGACACGTGGCAGGCCGTGCTGGCCCGACACGAACAGTGGGCCGGGCCGGGCCTGGCAAACCGGCACGGTGGGCGGCACGGCACATCATGACAGATTGTGCTGTGCTTGGGCTGGCACGGCACTGGAAGCACGCGCGGGCAAGGGCGGCACGACAGGCACGCCGGCGCCAGCGGCCGGTCACCTCGGCCTCTACCTCGCCTCCCCCAGTCCCCCTCCGTCGACATCTCTCACAGGCCACGGCCATCCCCAGATTCCCCAATCCCTACAAGCACAATCCATCAACCATCACAGAGTAGAGACCAGAGAGAGTAAAGGGGAAGGAGGCACATCGGTCACCGGAGCTCGCCGCAGGAGGAGGAGCATCCCGTGCGATGACAAACTCGTCGTCAACGCCCCAGTCGCCGCCAGCCATCCGCCGCTGGTGGCTGTAGTCGAGGTCGTCGTCGCCATCGCTCGGAGCCAGGGGAGGAGCGGGGCGGCGGGGAAAGGAGGGGGCGGGGAAGAAGGGGGCGGTGGGGGAAGAAAGGGGCGACCAGGGAACATGAGGAGAAAGATGAGGATGGTTGGATTTTAATCCAATGAATGGAAAAAGTGACTGAGATATGCTATGATTTAGGCTGAGTTCATTTTTGCACTTGTGATATGAGGTGTCGTTTGTTGTTCTTTATTTTTGCACGTGTGATATAATGTGCCTTTTATTGTTCTTTTTTAAGAAACGTCATCATACAAAAATAATGCGTATTTTCAATGTTCCTCCTCCTTAGGTCACCACCACCGAACCCTAAGTCGTATCCTCACGGCTTTCTTGCTTCTTTGTGTAAAATTGTAGGGCTGGACTGCTGGAGTAGAAGATCAATCAAATCAACATATTCTAACATATATTATAATTTGACAACATAGCTCACTCCCATTGTGATTTTATTTTATGTAAGCAAATTACTACTACATGCGCTTGTAATTCTAACATAGCTCCCTTCATCGACTGCCATTTTAATTCGAGCATTTGATGAGATAACCACCCCATGTATGTTACAATTAACCATTATATAAACAGAGATAGATTGTTATTGGTGTGTGTATTCCAAGTAGTTACTAAATGTTCTAGAAACTATTTAAAATTGATTTCTTAACTATAGTAAGCTGCACTCATAACTCTCCTTGAGCTTTTGTATTTGACTAGTTGGGCAACCCTATGCTAGATTGTCGGGCGATGAGCTAGATGTCCACGTACGCCACAGTCCAATTTGCACCAAGATATACATACAATTGGACTAGATGACCAAGTTCGGAGGTGGAATGGCATGAGACAATAGTATCAAATTTTAAGTAGGTTTTTAATAAGGCGGGTACAAGAGAAAGGAAGATAGCGGCCACCGCTACCATTGTCGCCGTCGCTTTCGTCGTGTATAGTTACTTTGGGCTGGGCTTTAGCTGGCACGACACGAACGCCGGCACGATAGACTTTGGGCCGTGCTTAGGCCTGGCCGAAGGTGAGGCAGACCGGCACGGCACAACGAAATGACTGGACTAAACCGACACGACACGAAGTGGCCTGAAACACGATAGACCCGAGCCATACCGGCACAGCACAGCCTAAGGGCCTGTTCTTTTCCTCTGAAGCTAGCGGCTTTTGACTTTTGCTACAGTACCTAACTTTTAAACGGAGTATTTTCTCAAGACGGGGTCTATAGGTTAAACGATGTACACGTTAAAAGCCCAACATTTGTACCATCCAAAATCGCAAGTGAGTATCTATCTCTTTGTAATCTGTACCGTAAATAGCCAAAATTCAAAAATTTCAGCCAAAAATCATAAGCCGCAGCCGTTGCCAAACAGGCCCTAATTCCCACCTCTAATCAGGCATTCGTAAAGAAACCATTTATTTCTCTTTGACCGACTAGTCAAGTTACCTACCTTAAGTACCGACATGAAGTGTGAATGAGCAACGGGCTCCGTTGCAGCATTACTGTCGCGTGGGCCCGGCAAGACGGACTAATGTGCACCCGGGCCCACATGCTATCGACACAACGGAAGGCGTGCTGTGCACGCAGCACGTTCGTACGCATGATTGCAACTCGGCTCCTAGCAGCCACGCATGCAAGGATACAGGCAAAGCAAAACCCGCCTGTAATCGCCTTTAAACCTGTTAAAAAAAACTACAAAACCAAAATAGCTACCTAATAATATGGGCTTATCTGGATCATCGTTTCAGCTTAAACTTCTGGCTTCTGGTTTATTTTATACTATTCACAAATTTCGTTTTTTCTATACTTTTAAGCTTTTTGAGCTTTTTTGCCGGTTCTTTTTTCTCATAGTTATTTGCATTATACGTGATGGGCTAACATATTTTTTTTTCTATTTTTAGTTTTTTAAATTTAATTATGCTAAATAAGCCTCTGTCAGCTACAATATTTTTTCAGCCAGTTACAATATTTTTCAGCCAAAAACCACTCAAAATAAATTCTTCTGAGCAGGACCTAAATTAGGGACAATTTTGCTTCTTAGACAAAAACAAAATTTCCCCTATCAACTCCATGGGGTTTTTTTTTTAACTCTTCCTCTTGCTAGTTGCAGGCGTGGCAATGCAATGCTGACGTGGATCTGATGGAAGAATAATCACGGGAGGTATAGCTCCAGTACGATGCCAAAATCTTGTATATGTGATAGGACGGAGAAGGGGTTAAGGGAATGATTAGATTTTTGATGAATAAATTGAGATGGGAAATTTTGGAGAAAGTGACACAATTACAGTTTATCTGTATTAAGGAGCTACGTGGGTCCCAGGAGGCACGTTTTTATATTTAGAACCTTCCGTTTGGCTGCAATTTGATTATTTTTTTACTGATTTTTATGGTGAAGGAATTGAGACACAAGTTCGTATTTGCTCACGAGGATTGATAGGCTCGTCGTTCGTATGGTGTATATACGCACACGACGTCATTATCTACCAAGATTGGAAAAAAAATATGTTGTGTTTGGGTCGCATGTGTGGATCGACTTGCAAGTAAGCCACTCAGTGGTCTTTCTAGCAAGCTAGGCCATGTATTGGTCATCTTCAGAAAATTAGTTGCATTGTTAGGTCTAGCTAGAAAGGTACAATTCAGGATGGAAGATACTCGCGATAGATTGAGAAGTGAGAAAAAACACTTATGGAGATGACCATGACGTATGCGCGCTGCCATGCTATCGATCTCAGCATGCATGGCAATCAGTCGACGTTCCCGTCTCAATTAGTTAATGATGTTGATTTCTTTCATTATGGAACTTCCAAAAAAAAATATATGATAGTGCTAGCTGTTGAGCTTGAGGGCTCTGGGTATTTCTCAATTGGGATAGACTATTGCACAGACGACTGAAATTTTTTTATCTTTCAGTCACCTAAAGTTGCACTTTGAATCACTGAAGTTGCACATGTTTTTGGAGGGCTGCAATTTTAGTTGATTGAGAGTGCAATTTCAGGTCACCTGAAGTTGCACTCTGAATCACCTAAAGTTGCAGCTGTTTTTTTAGAGGGGCTGTAATTTTAGTTCATTGAGATTGCAATTTCAGGTGACTGAAACATAAAAAAATTTCAGTCGCCTGTGCAATAGCAAAACTGTTCTCAATTTGGTTTCGGAATTAAAAAAAATTAAAAGGGAAGAGAGAATGGCCCCACCTATCATATGCAGAAGAAAGAGATCAAAGTGGGAGTGGTGGCCTTCGGCCGGTTCTCCAAAGGGCGCACACCCTAGGGAACATGGGTGGCCTTCGGCCGGTTCCCCTCTTCGGCGGTTGCAGGAGGCTGGTGGTGGCGCTGCCTCCTCTCCTTCTCTTCTTGAACTGACTATCCGAATTAAGCTTCCCTTCTCTTCTTTCTTTTCCACCTCCATCAAGTGAAAACCCTAATGTTCTGAGCTCTAGTGGCGGCAGCGTGAATCGGCACTCCATCTCTAACAACCCAAAGCCTTACCTTGGCTTTGTCGTCGATGTGCCATGCTTCAGTAAGGGCGGAACCTAGGTGGTTGGATCGAGGCAGTGGTGACTCCGACTTCACGATAGGTCAAGGCTACGGCCATGCGAGGGAGCTGCTTTGTGCCTGTCCGGGTGCCAATTTTGCAACGATGGTTTTGTGGCTCAGTCGTGACAATAGAGGTTTCGGTTGTGTTTTGTATAGTGTTTTTGCTTGCCTAGCACTTGGTTGGTGATAGGTTCTTGGTCTTGTGCAGCGTTCTTCGACCCTCGACCTCACAACCATGATGCTTGCCAGTTCATGTGGGTAGCTTTGTATCTCCGAGAACCACGCCACGGTGCAAATGGCGACGATAATTTTTCTAGGATTGCGTCAATTTTGACGTGCCTAGCCTTGCTGCTTTCTAGACAGCTTCAAGTGACGTCTCCTCGTGAGTTCCTTCGGTACTTGTAATATTGTGTAATTGTGAGTCATTCTAATGTTGTGTAGTATTTGATAATATTGCCACTAGTTGTGGGAGAATTGTATAACAATCTATGGGATTAAGATATTGCTCAATGAGGATTGTTCAAATTGAAAATAGTGTGATAGAAATTAGTTTGTTCTAGTTCTTGAATTGTTGTTGTCATCTATATTCTGTGATCTGCTAGCAATCTATTGCTTATTACCTCTGTTAAAATAGTTAATAGTGTTTAGATAATTAACTAGTTGTTATTTTCTCACTGTTATTTAATTATCCCAGTTCTTAGTAGTTACTTGGTGGCTGTTTATTAATCTATTGTTAATTAGCTTATCAATTAACTATTTGTTAATTAGAACAGCTCATGTTCTAGTGCATTTGTGTTATTACTGTCACACTAGTGGAGGTTTTAAGACCTTTGTGTTGAGGTGGCCTTGTTCTAAAATAAGTGTAGCCAACATCTGTGAGCAACATCTTAAAAAGCAATCTGACCATTATAATTGATTCATATCTATTATTTGGTTCAGTAGGTATGATTTCGTATGTAAATGACTTGATAATGGATTATTGTCTTATTATAAATACTTTGGTCCTTATGTCATTTTATCTTACTTGAAATCATATTTTCTCAGTAATTTTTAATTCTGGGATTATGGCTAACTTCATGCTAAAACTGCATTATTTTCTCTCTTTTTTTGAAGGTAGGCAAGAGGCTTACCTTCTATTAATTCATAGAGAGAGTTAAACAAAAAACAGGAGGGGAGGGGAACCCCCAGGAGGGAAGAAGAGGTAGTTGGCTAGGCATTGGCCTAAAGGAAAAGGAAAAAACTTGGTTTGTTATAGGGATAATTGAGAGGCCCGCAAGCTTGTTGGCACCTGCTAGCACCCAGGCATCAACCTCCTCCTTAATTGCCATGCCCAAGGGTAACGAAGCGATCACTGTTGCACGGAACACCTTGGCATTCTGTTCCTTTCAAATGTGCCAAGAGACAAGCGTTACTAGCGATGTCGTTGCCTTTCGGGGTGCTCTAGGTTTTAGCACCACAGACTCCCACCAGTCTCAGATCGAACAACCGATCCCCCAGGAAGCCGGGCTCATTGAATCGCAAGCAGTCTAGTATGCTATAGAGGTCCAAATTCTTCTTGTGTAGCAGCACTCGGCTAGGAGGTGTATGGCGGACTCCAGCTCTTGTCTACAAAGTGGACAAGTTAGGTGATTCGGCCATCCACATTTGGTGAGTCGGTCCGCCATCCATAGCCTATTTTGTATGGCCAGTCAAGCAAAAATTTTGCATTGTTGTGGTGCCTAAAACTGCATTATTTTCAACACTAGCTCTACCGTGAATTAAGTTTGTGTACATTCCAATACGCTGTTCATGTGTAAACATCATCCCATACGTCCATATATGTGGCGTGGGTCAGAGGATCCATTGCAGTTGTGTTATACGGTCACGAAGAGACAACTACAGTACACGGATCATCATCTTGTTCGTTTTAAACGCTTGATCAATATCTCAAATCAGCAGACAGTACGTGCTTCTGTAAGAAGCCGAAGAATCGCTTTCTTGTAAAGTTTCTGTTAAGTATGAGTAGATTGTCTAGCTTTTGTAAATAGCTTAAGTAAATGGAAGAGAATATACTATATCGGTTTTGTGCCTGAAGCTCAACATATCAAAGGTCTTAATTTTTTACGACCTATGGATTGCACAGCTACACTTATGCACCTTTCTACGACGACACGGGCACACGGCCAATGCGAGGCCATCAGGCCATGGAGCAAAGGCTACTGTGCATTTGCAGCCAGCTGCACCCATACACACCAAAGTAGAGGTGGGACATGGCTGTGCCAGCACGCCCAGGCTCGGCATGCTTCGGGTCACATCGTGCTGGCTCGGTCAAGCCACTCCACTATACCGGCCTATCTCACCTCTGGCCAGGCCCAGATATGGCTCAAAGCCCGTCGTATCGTATCATGCTTGTTAGAGTTTGTAATCTTGTTTTCAATTTAGAAGTCAAAGTCGTATTTGAGTTTGCAGTGTGTAAGTCGGTTTAAGTCGTGATCGTAGTCGGTTTGTCATGGTCCTAAGTCGTGTACGAGTAGTATTTCGAGTCCGTGTCGTAGTCGTGTTCGAGTCTGTCTCAGAGCCATAGCTATCTCCGAGACGTAGTCAAAGAGTCAGGTATAAAAACAAAGCAATGTAGTCAAGAGGATGCAACGAGTTGAAGAGATGTAGTCGAGAGCAGAGAACGAGAAACGAGAGAGGTGATCGGAGTGATCGCAGGAGAGGCAATCGGTGTGATCGCAGAGAGGGTGATTGGTGTGATCGCAGGCGGTCAGTGTGATCGCAGAGCAGAGGGCGATCGGTGTGATTGCAGAAGAATCGTAGCGATCGGTGTGATTGAGAGAGAAAGAAATAAAAAAGAGAAGAGTGGTTTGGTTTTGGGAAGTCTATTGAGTTCATTGTGTTCACAGATGTGATCGTAACCAGAGTTACGACCACGGCAACGAGCAGAGGTGTCTGCGGGTGCTGAAGACGTGGTCATAAAAGAGTTACCACCACGGTCACAGAGCAGAAGACATAGTCGTAAGTGTTACGACCACAACGAGAAGGTGTGATCGTAAGCGATCACAGCGAGGAGACGTGATTGTAAAGCGTTACAACCATAGCAAACCTTCGACGTGGTCGACAGTATCACAACGTGGTCGTAATCAGGTTATGACTACGGTGATCGACAATGGTCGAAGGAAGTGCAGCACAGAGGTAGTGAATATGGTTGTAACTTCTGCTGAAGTTACGACTACGTGGTCAAAGCAACGAGGCGTGATCAGAGAGGTCGCAATGTGGTCATAACAACTGTTAGCGTGGTCGAAGAACCAGCAAAGCAGTCGTAACGATTTAGGAGGTGGTCGTAGCCTCTTCAACGTGGTTGTACAGCTACAGTGAGTGGTCGTAGCGACTACAAGATGGTCGTATGGGTCCTAGGAGTGATCGCAGGACTGCAACAAGTGGTATCAGAGTTAATTGACTATGGTTTTGAAGAATATGAGAGACAAAGCGAAGGCTCAGGGTGGGCTAATCTCCCTCTAGTAACCTCTCCTGACGACCGACAATTACCCGATGTGGGTAATGAAGATGAAGGCGAACATACGCACCCAGGGAGTGGGGTGTAGTCGATCCGAATGGGAAGGACAAGGAGGTGGACGAGAAGATAGATCAGGCGGCACTTGCTGTGATCTATCAGGCGGTGCCAGATGCGATGATGCATCAGCTCATCGGCAAGAAGATAGCACGGGAGGCGTGGGAGATGCTGCGGATGACGCATGACGACGTTGATCGTGTGGAGGAGGTGCACAAGGTCCAAGAGGAAGACTTGGAGCATAGTAGACAGTCTTGGTCCAAGAGAGAGGAGCGGGAGGCTCAGGTAACAGCGAAATCAAGGTGGCTGTGGAAGCAAATGCTCCAACCCAGGCAGGCGTACAAGGAAGGACGGTTCAGTTCACATGCAAGGCGCGGCAAGCATCGGATTGTGCAAGACTCAGGATGGAGCAAGCGCAGGCGGTGACGGCTCAGGTGCATGAGAGTGCAGGTAAGAGGAAGAAGCGGAAGCAAGAGAGATCGACGTGATCAAAATGAAAAAACAAGATTAAGGAGGTGATTGTTAGATTTTGTAATCTTGTTTTTAGTTTAGAAGTCAAAGTCGTCTTCGAGTTTGTAGTGTGCAAGTCGGTTTAAGTCATGATCGTAGTCGGTTTGTCATGGTCATAAGTCGTATACGAGTACGAGTTGTATTTCGAGTCTGTGTCGTAGTCATGTTCAAGTCTGCCTCAGAGTCGTAGCTGTCTTCGAGACGTAGTCGAAGAGTTGAGTATAAAAACAAAGCAATGTAGTCGAGAGGATGCAACGAGTTGAAGAGATGTAGTCGAGAGTAGAGAACAAGAAATGAGAGAGGCGATCGGAGTGATCGCAGGAGAGGCAATCGGTGTGATCGCAGAGCAGAGGGCGATCGGTATGATCGCAGGCGATTGGTGTAATCGCAAAAGAATCGTAGCAATCAGTGTGATCGAGAGAAAAAGAAATAAAGAAGAGAAGAGCGGTTTGACTCTGGGAAGTCTATTGAGTTCATTGTGTTCACAGACATGGTTCTAACCAGAGTTACGACCACGACAACAAGCGGAGGTGTTCGCAGGTGCTAAAGACGTGTCGTAAATGAGTTATGAGCACAGTCACAGAGCAGAAGACGTGGCCGTAAGTGTTACGACCACAGGGAGAACGCGTATTGTAAGCGATCACAGTGAGGAGATATGGTCGTAAAGCGTTACGATCACAGCAGATGACAGAGCCTTCAACGTGGTTGATAGTATCACAGCGTGGTCATAATCGGGTTACGACTACGGTGATCGACCGTGGTCAAAGAAAGTGCAGCGCGGAGGCAATGAACATGGTCGTAACTTCTGCTGAAGTTATGACTACGTGGTCAGAGCAACGAGGCGTGATCAGAGAGGTCACAACGTGGTCGTAACAACTGTCAGCGTAGTTGGAGAATCAGCAGAGCAGTCGTAATGACTCAGGATATGGTCGTAGCCTCTTCAACGTGGTCGTACGGCTGCAGTGAGTGGTCGTAGAGACTGCAAGGTGGTCGTATGGGTCCTGAGGGTGGTCGTAAGACTGCGACAGTGCCAATCCTAGTCCAGCCTTAAGTAACTATAGACGGCGGAGGCGGTGGCAATGATGGTTCCAACGACCGTCATCTTCATTCCTCCCGTGCCCGCCTCATTAAAAATCTAGTTAAAATTGAATTAGATGCGTAAAAACATGGGTACGTAAATATTTCAGGGAAAAGTGGAATTTTCTCAATATTTTATAGATACAATATTACCACCTTATTAAAAAATCTTACGCCCCAGAATATGGTTTCCCAAGTAAGGAAAAGAGCACAATAATAATATGCATACATACTAACTATAACAACATACGTACATACTAACTACTCATCAATATCCAAATCGTTCATATGTTCGAAGTCAACGTACGCTTGCACGATTTCACAGAAGTCGGAGCTGGAGGAGGGCTAGGGGAGCGACGGCGGAAGTTTACACTAAGTCGCTCTACTGTCCTTTTCATACTACAAATTCTCAATAGCATACTGTTCGGAAGCTTCTTGGTGTTCTGACTCCTCGATAGCATACCATGCTCATGTCCCACCTCCATACCAAAGATTATTGTGCCATTACTGTCTTGTTGGAATTGGGAGATCCACAAATATCAAGATGGGACCTACGAAACAACCAGCTAGCGAGACTGCGTACCAGTTTTAACCATGCCGAAGAATCAATCCCCCACAGCTGTACCACACTTAACGCACTGACGAATGATAGACATGGACGCACACGACTTGACCGCTCCTCCTTGTATCTTGGAAGAACAAGAAAGAAATAAACGAAGAAAGATAGAGATAGAAAGTCCGGCCGGCCGGCGGCCTCTATTACTCGGGCGCCGCCGTTCCTGTAATCACTGTTCAGAGGCGTACGCACGCCAAGGCTCGTCAGAAACTTACGCAGCTAGCTAGCTCCTCATCACTAGCAGACGCGCGCGCGCGCGGCCGAAACGACCGTCCGTTGGGATGGGCCTGTCGAGGAGGATGAACGGTCGGCGCTCGCTTGCCTTCTAAGTTGCCATGCTCGATCGCTAGCTTCCGTGCAGCTGCCATGTCGGATCGAGCATCTTCTATCTGTGCCCTACACACGATGGCACGAACTCATCGCATGCTTCTCATGGGCCAAACCAAGCTCGCTAGCTGATGTTGATGTGCAGCTAGCTGATCGCTCGACTCCTCATGGAGCCATGGCCGGGTTTGATTGTACTCCGTACTTGCTTGCACAATCGATTAATTACCTCGCACGTTTGCGATTAATCACGGGTCGATTCGAGCATGGGTCATCCGACATGGCGACATGCCTCGTCGTACCAGCCAAGTACGGGTGAACCAAAACTATAGATGCAAATGATCACCTCATAGTACATCCCGTCTTTATTACTGACAGCCTTGACAGCGTTTACGTACATACACATATAAGAAGTAAGTGTGCCTATATGGAACGCAGTTTCTCTGTTCCTCTCGTGTTTTAGTCGATGTGACGAAGATTCAAAGTACTAAGGGAATATGAGGGTGGCAAAAAGAATGCTCTAGATCTTTATCACGTGGATAGAAACGCGAAAGGAATAGAAAAAAGGAAACAGAGAAAGCTGCGTTCGCGTATAGGCTTAGCTACCGGCCGGTGGCCAAATTTTGTCTCGGCCTAACTACATAATTTGCACGGTGACTGTAGCTGCGGTTGGAGGCTTATCAATTATACGATGAAACAAACTGTTGATGAGTAAACTCGCGGTACAGCGAATCCAAACTACAAAGTATGCCATGTGCGCGTTTTCTCCACCGGCGTGTACTGCCGACAAGGCGTCGCCGTCCGGCGACAGTGGCGTCGTTCCCGGCGGCCTGCCGGTGCAGCTAGCAAAACTGTCCGCTGATCTCACGGTCGCATCGCTGCAACGGATTGATTACTTCGTTGGCTCCATGCTGCGTGTGAGATCGATCGATCCCCAGCCTCCAGGGGACACATCGCAACAGGGGATTCGCGCCGTTCGTGCTCCAGGGCTCGCGATCCATATGCGCCGCTGGTGCGCTTTGCAGAGGATCGATACGTCTCTTGTCACGGCACAGTACGTACTTGATTGGGGAGCAGTGCGCGCAACCACTGCACTTGGTCGCTTGTTAACAGTGCAGATTGCCGACGGCTACACTGCCGATTTCGGGCATGTTGGGCAATGGCTGCGGTTTATAGTTTTTAATTAAAATTTTTGAATTTTGATTGTTTATGATACAGATTACAGAGAGATAGATACTTACTTGCGATTTTGACTGGTACAGATGTTGGGTTTTTAACGTGTAGATCGTTTAACTTGTAGACTCCGTCTTGAGAAAATACCCCGTTTGAAAGAATGAAAGTTAGGTACTGTAATAAAAGCCAAAAGCCACCAACTTTGGAGGAAAAAAACAGACCCTTCATCCCGTCATCGGTCAAAAAATTGTTTGATCGATCGAATCATCGTTTCTTCGCCGCCAAGGGCCATGGCAGCCTAATGCCTTAAGAATGGCCATGCTCCACGATTACATCCATGTTTAATTTCGAGGGGGGGAAAACGGTGAATCTTACAAATGAACTAAAAAGCTAAGTCTATATGTACATGCGTAGTGCTACAACTTGCGAATATTGGCAACATGCAGTCTTTTGGTGACTTCTCCGTTTTCTGACGGAATAATGCGTGTGCTCTGAATTTTCCAGTAGTATTTTGCATCTCGGGTTATTCTGTCAGACGGAAGTCTAATTTATCTGCTCAAAAAAAAAATAAAAAAAAGAAGTCTAACTGAGTGGGCCTAATAACTACGTATCCTGAGAAGTCTAACTGAGTGGGCCTAATGACTATTGGGCTTATGCCGGACTTCTTTATCAGGCATTCAACTTTTTTTTTTTGCGATTGGGCATCCAACATTTTTTTCTGTACCTACCTCCAGATTCTGAATCCTTCACGGAACATATAGGGCATATTTGATATGGCTGCAGTTTATAGTTTTTGACTAAAAATTTTGAATTTTAGCTGTTTATGATAGAGATTACGAAGAGAGATACCCGCTTGCGATTTTGGTTGATATAGATGTTGGTCTTTTAATGTGTACTACAATTAACTTGTAGACCCCGTCTTGAGAAAATACTCTGTTTGAAAGTTAAATACTATAGCAAAAGACAAAAATCGCTTTTAGAAGCCGTAAAGAACAGGGCCATAGATGAGCATCTGGTGTTGACGGTTGCATCTTAAGTCCTTTCTTTGTCTCATGGTTAGCTAGCTGCTTGCTTCGTGTTTCTATAGAGTGGGAACACAGTGAGTCGTGTTTGTTATTGCTCCATAAGATGTTTGCTTTGTAGATGCAGTAGGTGCTTAGTAGGAATTTTAGTTTGGGACTCATTTCCCTGTGTTGGTATCCCTCCTCTCTTGAGGCTGTCGGTGTAGGTTTCTTGATGTTTCCTGTAACACCTCTATTTCTGGGAGTATTATAAAATCCTCGCAGCTGCCCAGGACTGTTCAACTGCGAGTACATCCATTGAGTGCATAACATTGCCAGTACAAGCTTAAGGGCAAAAGCGAACTTTATTACATTATAAGGCTAAAAGTCAAGTATTACAGCAGGCCAACGGCCTTTACTTACATTATAGCGAAAGATGCCACAGGCACGCCTGAGCGGAGAACGACCCTAATTCCATGCTTTATCAATCTCGTACGGAATCATCCCTTCGTCTTCCCTTGCGTCCTCAAAATTAGTTGGTTCTGTTTATGTTTTTGCAAGCATGAGTACTACCACTTGTACTCAACAAGTCACACGGAGCTTAATAATAATTTCATGCACGGTATATCAAGAAAAAGGGGATAAAGTCTATTATTTTATGTGGATGCAGTTTTAGTTGGAACCATTTGAAAACCTTTAAAATGAACTTCATTAAAGTAAAAAGGGGGTTTTCAAGCTTGATTACCATTACTCAATATTACCAAACCATTCCAAAACTACTTATGCCTTGATTCTGGATTCACCCACTAAACACAGCTTCGTTAACCGGAAGCACGGCGTATTCGAATACCATTTGTCATGACTTTGCAAAGCTGCCCTGCTTTACCCACAAGATCTCTTAACTCCGGCCAGAGAGTTAAGACAACAAGGATGTTCACTGCTCAATTCTTTGTATAGACTCCGCCCAGTAGGTGTTTATTCTCGACAAGCCCGGATGACCCCACGGATCTCGTCCGACTTATCGCAGCCCTACAGTTGTATGGTTAACCACCTCCCATACGAACTCACGCTCTGTCTCCCCCTTTCCAGTTGCAGAGATTCAATTGAAGTTGAGCAGTTACTAAGCCAGGTTTGACTAAGTCAAGTTTGACAAAGTCAACGCTTGTGGTTGGGCGGATACTATGTCTGTTACTCAGCATAAGAGTCTAGTCCTTACATTTTTAACTGAGGTTTCATCCACACACAAACCCAAATTCAGTTCACCCTGTACTGCCACCAATCCACAACCAGCCTCCACCCTAGGATAAGATCTTCGGATCCACCTCTGCGATCCTCATTTATCCTATTTCCAACTTTTCCAAAACTCTAGATCAATACCAAACCTTAACAGTAGAAAGATTCAATGTGATCCTAGACTACCATGATAATATTAATCTTACATTCTATGTAACTAGGTTTGTCAAGGTGAATATGGCCATCAAGTTAAACTGGGCTTTTCGGGTGGTAGGACATAGCTAATATCATGTCATTCTAAGCATTTGATGTACATAAAATAACAGTTCACAAATAACATAATGAAAGTACTGGTAAATAAATAAATAGCGGACATGTAGGTTCAACATGATCAAAAATATGTGCGACTTGCCTTGCGGATGTTCGATTTCGATTATTTCGTATTCTTGATGATGGGGGTCGGACTTGAGCTTTTCCCTCCTGCTCTTGCGAAATCTCGACTTCGTAAACTAACGCAAAACAAATAAAATAAAGTTAATTCCATGCCCGAAGGATTGAGCTAGGAATAAAGAAAAATAAAAGAATAAAGAAAATCGAAAAACTCCATTAAAATGGGAATATTGGGTTATAGGAGGGCTATATGGGGAAATGGGCCTTGGATTTGGGTTGGCGGGCTCGAAACGAATCCGGGGAGTATAAATATGCATTTTTAGGTTCGGATCAAGTACTGTTCATTGGGCTCGGTGCACTGTTCCTCGGGCTCGGGTCGGCCGCAACGGGCGCAGGGCGAGTTGGCTCGGTCGAGCTACGTCGCTCAGCGCGGTCGGCGGCAACGCGCGCGCGGCTTGGCTCGGGTCGGCGCGGCGAATGGGTCAGCGGGGGCGCATCGCGCGGTCCGGTCGGACGCGTCGGGTGCGGCCGGCGCGCAGCGAGCGCGAGGGACGGTGCGGTCGGCCCAGCCGAGTCGGGGCGGCGGTCGGATGAACAGTGCCCAGGGGCACTGTTCTTCTTCCCCAGCTCATTCCCGCGCGAACGAGAGAGCAGAGGAATGGGCAGCGAGTGGCGGCGGAGCTCCGGTGATTTGCGACGAGAACCGAGGGTATGGACGGGTTCCTGGGAGTGAGGGGAGTCCGTTTTTGGTGGTTGGGCGGCCGGCGGAGGCGGCGTTCGCCGGCGGCAAGCCTCTCTCTCGGCCATTTTTGAAAACTAGGGCAACTGGGAAGGTCTTGAGGCAAGGGGGCTGGTCCTAGGGCATCAGTGGGGATGGTGTAAGCTCGGAGAGGGGTTGGCCGAAGCTCGGGCAGCTCGAGTTGGCCTGGCCACGGCGGCCGTGGGCGGCGGTGAGGTGGTGAACGGCGCCGGGGAAGGGGAGGGATTGGGAGGCTAGGGCAAGGGTTGGGGATGGTTCCTAGGTCTATGGAGACGCTACAAGCGAATGCAATTGGGTCGTAGATGATCGGAGGTGGGAGATTGAGCTAGGGCATGAAATTGGGGATTTTCTCAATTACCTGCAAAGGGAGGGGAGAGGGGAGCTCTAGGGCACTCGGTGAGCTTCGGGGAGGCTAGTGGGTGTCAATGGAAAGCTCGACCGGGCTTAAATAAGTGGGAAGGGCGGTTGGCACCGAAGGGCGGCGGGGAAAAATCCTGGTGGCGGTGAGCTGGAGCTCGGGAGACCTCGGACGGCAGGCGGTACTCCACGGCGATCAAGGGTGTCGGGAGCTATTATGCAGGCGGCTGCGGTGTGAGGAAGAGCGGGAAGGCGGCAGAGGCAGGTGGAGGCGGAGGCGAAATGGGGCACGGGAGCGGCGGGAGAGCTCGGCGACGGCCGACAGCAGTGCGGACGCATTTAAGAGGCTTGCACGGTGGTCGAGCAGTGGGCGGGCGGGCAGAGGCGGCAGCAGCAAGGCGCGCGAGGAGCAGCGTCGGCAAAAAAATCGAGGCGCGGCGATTTTTGGGCCAGCTACGAAGAATCGCGGGAAAAATCCGTTTTTGCCGTTATGACGCCGTGATGGGGAGGGTTTAGGGCTAAATTGCTTTGAGATTGGTGGAGATTAGGGCTGAGAAGGAGATAGGCAAAAGAGAAACGGAAATTCAAATTCAATTTGGATTTTGCAAATTTTCGGTTCGTTTCATTTCCCCTTCGGGGGACCGATGTAATTTCTTCTCCTTGAAATAAATGGTAGAACTTTTATCATTGGTTTCAAAGAACAGGTAGATGTACGTTGTGCAATTTTTTTAAAAAAGAAAGCGTGCAAGTTTTAAATTTGTAGGAAGTTCTTGCCCAGTGTATACGCTGTCACATTTCCATGGCATTTCACCGCCAACATATAGTACTTGGCAGAGAAGAGACGTGCTTCCCAAACAAATGCCAACTCTCCACTTGGCCTCGTAGATAGCACGTCCTCGAATTTTCTTTATAAATAATTCATATTTTATTCAAAATAACATTAATATGCCCACACAAATTTTTTTTTTACAGAAATAGCCTCTAGTCACCTAACCTTTGGACGATTGGATCCTGTCGTCCAACGGCCGCACGACGCGCAAGCAATCCGTGGGCTGTTGGCGACATAATTGCAATCGCCGAGCCGTCAGACGACTACTTCCAGTTTCTCAGCGGTTAGGCGACTGCAAATTCAGTTGCCCAACTCTTCAGCAATCCGTGGGCCGTTGGTGACATAATTGCAATCAAGTTGTAGCTGTAGAAAAGAATAGTGTGCACGCACAAGGAGCGCGAGGCTCACGAGAGGGAGCGCGAGAAAAAGAGGGAAATGACGGTCAAGGCAAAAGAGGCCGACGAGAAGTTCAACGCTGAGCTTGCAAGAAAGGAAAAAATGACCTTGATCCACGCAGTAGGTCGGGCTGTCCCGCACTAACTAGTCCCCTGAAGGTCGAATTTAATTCCATTTCAAAAAGGCGCATATATATCGTAGGAGTAGTTCGGTTTGTTGCATCGTGTATGATGCTATTTTTTATGCATATAAAAAATCGTATGTGCCGTGTTACTCTCAACTTTACTATAAAGTCTATTTTAATTCAGACAAGTGCATTTCCTCGTCTTTTCACATTCAATTATTCGCGTAACAAGTCATCCAACAACATTACCAAACAAGTTTTCCGTGTATGAATTCTCGGTTACATCACAATATCACTTACCTTCGTACTTACCAATCGTTGTTATTTCAACCATTCTCAAAAAAAAATTCACGAAATTTCTTGCACTACAAAAACATACGACAATCGCAAACTGTTATTGTGAATCCAACAAATTATCTATCATTTATAATCTACAAAAATCACAAATAGATCAACCGACATTGCCTCCCATTTGCAGTCATTGAACATCCGAGCGATTACAAATGTAGTCACCGAGCCGTTAGGCGATAGACTCCATCGTCCAACGGCTCGATGACTGGAACTGTTGCCGAATAGCCCACGGACAGATTGCGCACCACGCGGCCGTTGGACGATAGGTTCCATCATCCAACGGTTTGGCGACTGGAAGCCATTTCTGAAAAAAAAAAGTTTACACATATATATTTCTATTATTTCAAATAAAATATAGATTATTTATAAAAAAAATTCGCACGTCCTCCGGCCACGGGTAAGAACGCCGTGCCCAACTATCGCACGATGACAAATCTGCACAGGACCTCAACGAATGAGGATGCGATGCCACCAAATCGGTCTCGCCGTTCACGTCAACTGACGCGAGTTGCCTGGAAAATGCATGCTACAATCTCGTGCCACTTTTACACTGAAAGGCGTGGTTCCACCACCACATGCAGTCTGAACTAACGCTTCCAAACGTGTCTCTCTAGAGTTTGTTTCGAACACTTGTCTCTGAATCGAATAGCCACGAACAAATGACAAACCAGAGGGAAGATAAAAAGGTTAAGATTTCTAGAAGCAACATGTTCCTGGTTTCCGAAACAGATACGTCCTTCAGTTTTGTCCTTGGCTAGCTTGGTCTGAACGTAATCAGGTCCAAAAAGGAGTGCTCTGTTCTTCTGTGTTTGTTCTGAAACTCCTGTGGTGAGAACGATTTTTCGCACAAATGTTTGGTACAGCATGAATTTTCCTTCGTGCATGATTTCCGCGTGGTTACTTGAGAAAGCATGAGTCTGATTACCAGAAGAAAATATGACTATACTCCTATATCGCAATAGTAGGATACAGTAAGCACAAAAGAACCGGATGTTCAACACGGCTCGTCCTGCTTTGCATTGCAGTGCAGGAGGCCGAACTAAGCACAACCGTTCCATATTTACAGTGTGTGTTCATTGGAACAGTGAGTACACAAGTTGGAGACTTGGAGTGTACACAGTACACCACAAAGCAGTAGAACTCAAAATTTTAATTTTGGCTATGAAGGAAACCTTCCCGACGCCTAGGCTATGTGTATCTTCAGGTTACACCACACCTCCTAGTAGTAAGGATCAGAACACAATGTCAGACGCTGCACTGCTTCAGCCCTTTGGGTGTTTGATGGCCCCCTTTCAGCCTTACCTGCATAAATATTTCCACTGGTGGTTCAGTAAAAAGTGTTCTCCTTTTTCTCATCAGCCGAAAATGACTTGACCCATTTTTATGGATGGCAAGTTAGAATAAGCGTGCTAGTTTAAGGTAGTTCAGAATACAGTAGAAATCCTTTTTGCCTTGACTATTCGGCGAATTGCATTGCGGCAATGCAGCTACGCGTTAATGCAGCTTTGGCTCGTACGAATCGCAAAGCGCACGAATCGTCATGCCTTGTGGTATGTGTGCTCATGGCCGCAAGCAACCACGCGGAATTGGATTACTCGTTTCCATGTCGTCGCGTTGCGTGAACGAAAAGTTTTCAGCAAGAAGTGCGTGTAATTTGCAGAGGGCAGAAAGAAGAGAGAGTACTCACGGCCTCGACGTCGATCCTGTACACGAGCAGGCGCCGGCGCTCGCGGCAGCTGGTCCGGTACGCCACGGCGAGGTGCGCGGCCGCGAGCGCCAGGGACAGCAGGAGCATGGGCTCCGGGCCCGCCGCGGCCGGCCCCTTCCCCTGCAGCGCGGCGCGGCGCGGCAGCACCGCCGCGGCCTTGGTCAGCACGTAGGACGCGGACGCCGCGGCGCTCGCCACGACCACCCACAAGTACGCCGCGCCTCCCCCGCACACCATGTACGCGCCTGCGGCGACAAGAGAACATAGCGTCGAACACCTTGGTCAGCTCAGCTACGCGAGAGAAACTCGAAGCTGCAATACCAAGGTAGGCAACGCAAATACATAGTGAAGTAGTGATGGTTGGAGACTCACAGAGGATCAGCAGGGCGCGAGCAGCGGAGACGGCGGGAAGATCAACGAGGGAGGACCGGAAGTCGAACGCCCGCGCCTGGTCGAGGACGGCCGAGGCGAACGACCGGTACGGGGGGTCAACGCCGGTGGCGCGGAAGTGCGCAGAGAGGAGCGCCGGCGGGAGCGCTAGGTCGAGGATGACGACAAGCAGCGGCGGCGCGCAGACGAGCAGGAGCGAGGCGAGCATGGCGACAAGGAAGAAGGCCGTCTTGGCCCACCGCCACGGCCACGCCCGCATCCGCTCGCCGACGACGTGCTTGTGCACCAGCGGCAGCTTCTTCTCCATATCCCCCGCGCGCCCAAGCGTACGGTCAGTGGAACCTACGGCGCCGCCGACGGACGACACTGCCGCGAGTGGGTTCGGTTGGGAGTTGTGATGGCGGGAGTGGGTTCGGTCGGAGTCTTTAAGGGACGGAAACGCGAGGGAGGGAAGTGGATGGATGGAGGCAGCTGCCGCGAGCGAACTATTCGATCGATGAGATGGTTTCGTTTGCTTCGCCGCGTTGAGGCCGACGGTTGAGGGGGATGTGGGCCATGTGGCGTGGTGCGGGGTGGCGTTGAGAGTTTGACCCACCCGCGGCAGCAGCGGCGGCAACTGCCTTAATACGAGCGCGCGGGTACGGTACGTGCAGAAGTTTCAGCTCCGCTCGTTTACGGCGGGTGCCGGGACTCGGGAGGGTGAATAGGCAGTAACTGCTCACCGAGCCCACGACTCTGGTTTTTACCGTTATAGTGCTAGAATAATTTAGGTTATCTAAACTGCACTATAAAAATATTATCTAGATTAAACTGAATTTACCTATGTTGTATACTAGATATTTTTTCTACACTCTGAGCTGAAGCCTACCCTATCAGAGGTGTACCTCTGCCCCTGGTAGGTATGCAAATGGAACGGAAAATTTCCATCACCGAAGATTCGCAGAGCAAATATAAAAAAGGTAAATGGGTATCCAACACTATCTATATCTAACTTCAACTTTGAGGAAAAAATATGAAATAGAATATATGATGAGTAATATCCGTCTGTCTATATCCGTGTGTCAAGTGATATAAAAAAGTCTATCATAACTTCACTTAGAAACAAGATAATATATAGGCGGATTGCCACATCTAAATAGATGGTGAATACTGAGTGCTTTTTTTTTATATCTCGGCGATTAGTCTCTCCGTATTCACTTTGATTGTACGCTAATGTCCAATGTCCTATGTAAAAAAGCGGATAATTTCTGTCTGATCGACCGTCCTAAGGTTTATAGAAGAATATGAAATAGAGAAATGATTATATGGTATTATTTATATCTAATTGTGACTTCGAAAAGAAAATACGAGATAAGATATTAGATAAACGATTTTCGCTTGTGTCTGCTCCAAGTACACCCTGCGTTTCATCAGCATGCATGGGAACCGGAGCCCGTTTCCATCCAAGTTGGACTCGTCGTGGGTCGTTGGGACCTTGTTCCAAACTACTTGGCGAATAGCTGGCTTGTGAAAGGTGAGAAAATAGTGCACATAAAAAAGGTAACTCCCGCTGATGTAACGTAAAGAGCAGGCAGCTCTGTATGCGGTATGCGTCGTAGCAGCTGAACACTTTGGTAGGCGAACGCTTCGAGATTATTTTAGCCAATAATGTTGAGAGAACGTTGGAACTTATACCTCTTAATCTTTTTTTGTTCCTAGTAATGTTTTACGTTGTTTTTCTCTTTGATATCCTAACTATATAAGAGCAAGGTTAATAATACAGCCTTCAGCTGGTTGTATGGACACTTACAGCCCACTTATCAGCCCATTCATATAGTAGTTTACAGCCAGCTGAAGACTGTATGACCCACCCCTTTCTCTCACAAAGTTTCTTGGTTCCTGTGCTTCAGCTGGCTGTAAACTTACAGTCCACCTCTCTTCTCTCTCCTCCACCTCAACATACAGCCTACTAACAGCCTCTTATTATACTTGCTCTAAAGTGCAAGTAAGCGGTACTCCTACCGGAGGAAAGTCGGTCGGTGCTACCGCGGGGCAACATATGGCAGCCATGTGGCACGTGCGGCGCCAAACTGCAAGATTCAGAGCCCGGACCACTTGACGGTATGATACATTGATACTTACACGAAAAACGCAAGAATATCCCAATCACATGCCCGTCGAGTTTGAGGCATGTTCCTAAGAGTACTTCTACCTTTTAAATTTTATCTTTTTTTAAGTTTTTTTGTTTTTTCTCTCTTCTTCTATTGTATTATCTATGATTATATAGCTTTTTATTTTTTAAATTTAACTACGCTAAAAACGATAACGACAACTACAATATATTTTTGATCGCTGCAGTATAAAGAAAACAAAAATTAGGCTTATCATTACTATTATAAAAAAATGAGTTGGTGTTGTACGTCCATTCTCCTCCAACCACTTTATTTCCTTAACTTCTCACCATTCTTCATTTTTCAACTGATCAGAACAACTCTCTTTTATAGTACAATTCTTTATATATTTAATGGGTTCTGTTGTAACGCATGGGTTCGTAACTAAACACACTACGAGCGGCACAGCGCGCGCCGTCCAGGTCCAGTCACGATCCGTGTTGCGCTCTTCTAGAACCAGAACAGAACAGGTAGAAGCCAACCGCAGCCAATTTAATTACGCAACTATCCAAGGATGGTTGATCAAGCAGGTCTGCAATTGACGGGAGAAAAAAAAGAAAGAAGAGAAGAGAAGAAAATGGCGTCTCTTGTTCTGGATCTGACGACAAATCGACAACTAGTACTAGCCGGGAGGTTTTTAATTCAACTCTTCTAGTACGTGACGAACTGGAGTTGGGAGTTGCAGTTGGATTTTGGCTTGGATTTTCGGACGAGTACTAATTAAACACACATCGCCTTGTAGACATCATGGATATACTTTCCTAGGCCAGCAGTTTTGCTTGGGTTAACGAGGAAGATCGGGTAGATATATGGATAGAGCTGGCGCACGGGCAATCCAGGCGTTTTCATGCTAGCTTCCTCGTCTTGTCTAGCCAGAGTTGCGGATGTGTACTTTCACGCCAAAAGGACAAGCCAGATAAGCTTCGATATTATAGAACCAAATCTAGCTAGCCAAGAACAAGTGCAATTTGCTTGTAGGCTCAGTTCTGTAATATGAATCATCTAGGGGATATCTACCCTAGCTAGCTATCGCTGTTATCTGGCTTGGGTGTTCGCCTTCATACTTTACTGAAGAAGAAAATTGCACTTGTGTTGAACAAGATTTTGCGAACACCAGCGTGTTGTTGCGACACATCTGACATATTCCTTCTTGAGTAATTAAGCGAAACGCCGGTCAGCAGCTGAAGGTTGGATTAGCAATTTAGCGTGCAGCCGAATAGCATCTCACGGCCCCACATTATGGCTATCTTCTTTTTAGTTTATGATTTCCCCAAATAAATAAATAGGATAAATTCTTTATCGTCTTTTCAAAGCGGTTTATCAAGATAGTCTTTTTAAAATGACTTATCAGTATTTAATTTGTTCGCATAAGTACTCACGCTAAAACAAAAAAAATTATCAGCCATAATTAGAAAAGAACCCCTGTATCATCTACGAGCCCACACATAGCCGCCGAACTAGGAGGGTGCGTTAGTCCAGACAAATATCCTGACTACTTGAGAGAATTAAATACTACTCAATCAAGACTCGATGAGTAAGCCTTTCTACCCTTTTTCCTTTGGCGTTAAGCATAATAGCTCCTATCGATTTCTTGTTTGGATTTCGTGTGGGAAAAAACGAGAGAAAACAGAAGACACAAAACTCGCCGTACAGTGGTGCGGGGCAAGAGTATGCAGCAGCATGCAGAAGCGAACATCTGCAAGTCTGCAACGACGCAAATCTCCAGTTTTGGCGCCGGTTCCATTCCTTGACGCGCATTGGACGGACGGGCTCTTCCTGCAAAACCTCACGATCTAGTCATTCTTTGCCTTGTTTGATCACTGCTTAATTTGAAGAATCAATAAACTTCGAAACTTTTAAATGTATTCCAATAAATTTTTTCAAACGAGGACTTTGGCATTGACCGTCGACCACCACCCCGGTTGCCGGCGAGGACAGGACCCTAACCGCGCGTCTTAAGCAACCGTCGTATGTACATCGTCGGCATTGATACCTAGCTCTTGCCGCTCGCCCGCCGGGTACCAAGACGGTCGCGAGAGGTTGCGAGAGCGCGGTGCAACGTTTGCCGGCCGGCCGGTCTGGTCGAGCGACGCGTGCGTGGCGAGATGGCGGCGTCGGAGGCGTACATGGAAAGGTGCAGCTCCGGCAGAGCTACCGCAACGTCTGGCACACCGACCTCACCAACGCCATCCAGGCAAACTTCCCATGTGTGTAGTGTATCCTGTGAAGAGCTCAATCTTGATCTGATGATTTTGATATTTTATTTCCTGCATTTAAGGGCTTGATACAACTTTTTCTTTGTTTCTGGTTATTGATAAACATCATCCGGATGTTTTCTTCCTAACTATCATCCAAATTTGTAACCATTAGATTAAAGATCCAATGGCCATGAATTCTCCCCCACCCCTTCCAAAACAAAATCTCCCTCTCCTCTAAAAAAATCTCCCCCCTCCAAAAAAAGATTGAGTGGGCGCTCATCTGGTTTCTGAATCTCTGCAACTCCAGCTTTAGAATTCGAAGAGTTCAAGCTCAGTTGCTGAAATTTAAATGTAGATATATTTTTTCGTTGTAATTCAGCGGCCCATCTGTGTCCTACATGCTACGCAGACGTGCTCTCTACAATAACATGTCAAGGTAAATTTGTTCGTTCTTTCTCCTGC
Source organism: Dendrocalamus sinicus (assembly GCA_036346575.1). Classification (NCBI taxonomy): domain Eukaryota; kingdom Viridiplantae; phylum Streptophyta; class Magnoliopsida; order Poales; family Poaceae; genus Dendrocalamus; species Dendrocalamus sinicus. The sequence goes on from CM070669.1 coordinate 25,535,608, forward strand.
GCCGGTTATTGTGTGCGGTTAATTAGTACTACAGCTCTCTGTCCTTCAATCTCCTTCACGGCTTGATCACCTCGTTCATGTTTCTCTGTGTTTCAGATACGTGTGCTGTGCTGGGTACATGCCATGCAGCGGGAGGTGCGCCGAGAGCAATTGCCCAGAATTATGCCTTGCAACAGAGGTGCATGACACACATTATTTTTTAATCAAGTTTTCTCCCCTTTTTTTCTTAGTTGATAACTTTCATCTATGTGATCTTCGCATGTAGTATATTCAAGTGGAACACCTTTAATTAACAGATACTCTCCTCGCAAAAAAGGAAGAAAAATTAACAGATAGTGTATTTTCAGGTGTTCCTCTGCTTTGGCAGTTCAGTTGCTTCGACCAGGTTCCTGCTGCAAGACGAGTTCAACATACAGACAGCCGAGTGCGATAACTGCATCATTGTACCGCCACTTCCCTCCCGTTTACCCAATTACACCACTGTTGTTTCAGAATCTGCGAGTAAACACAACACTCTGGTCATTGTAGAGCTTCATGTTTTGCCTCCAACAACTCGCCTGCATTGTTGGAAACCAGGAACTTTCGGAGGCTTCGCAAATGATTTCCTGCATGTCTGACATGGTCTACTGGACGTAAGGCTCCCTCCTAACTCTTCTCCATCCCCTTCCCTCTGAAAGCACCTTGTCTTACTAATCTTGCGCAATTGCTGTGCAGGGTTTGCTCCTGTATGCAGGTAATGTCACATCTACTTTCCTGATAACTGAAGTTTTCTCGTTCCTTAAACACTTGCGAAATCTTATGCGTAATTATCGCACTGGAATGCAACTTCAGACACAGCACAAAGTCAAGATGGACAAGAGGGATGGCAAGTTCGGCCCCCAGTACCCTATGGCAGTGCCTCCGATGCAGCAGATGTCGCGCATCGATCAACCAGTTCCGCCTCATGTTGGATATCCACCACAGCCAGCATACTACAGGTAGCCAAATGGCGGCTATCCAACCATTTCGATCCTGCTCAAGGATGTTATCTGTGGCGAGCGAAGAGTGGAGATCAAGTAGCTACATAGATATAGTTCCATTCCGAACATGTAATTTGTGTCTTCGCTTTTAGGTGATTTTGAGGTTTTCAGTGAGTCGTGAACTTGTTTTTCCCCTGCTGGAACACCTCTCTGTGTCCCAAGACATTCTTCATATGAATAAATGGGTGCTTTTGGCTCTGTTTGTTTCAGCTTTTTCTTTAGCTTAAAAGCTAAGAAGCCAAAGCCTAAACAAACCAATAGCTTTTTACTGAGCTTTTAAAAAGCCTTAAGCCACCATATAACTAAAAGCCAAAAGCCAGTTTTGAGGTGTTTTTTTGGCTTTTGCAGAATGGAAATAGCCCGTTGCTACTGAACTTCGACAAAATTACCCGCTCCTACCATGTATAAATAGTTTTCCATCTCATCTCCCATCCAGAACCCACCTGGCGGTTCCAAGCTGCTCCCCCCACACCTCATTCTCCGCCATCTCCCCTATGCCTCGTTCGCCGCCGCCTTCTCCCCCGACGCGGCCGCCCCATAGCCTCGTTCTCCCCCGAGGGCACCGCCCCATCGCCTTCACCGCCACGGCCCTCATCGCCGCCTTCTCCCTCGACACAGCCGCCCCCATCGCCTCCTTCTCTCTCGATGGTGCCGCCCCAACGCCTTCACCGCCGTGGCCCCTCGTCACCTCCTTCTCCCTTGATGCTACAGCCCCCGTCGCCTTCACCGCCTCGGCCCCTCGTTGCCTCCTTCACCACCACCAACGCCGCCGCACCCATCGCCTCCTTCTCTCCCGTCGAGCCCATCGTCATTGTCACCTCCCTGCCATGGCGAGCATGGCCTCAGATTCTAGCCTTCCCCGGGGTCGTTGGCTTGGGATCTGGTTCCCTCAAGCCCGCCGTCGTCAATTTATGGAGATGTGCCCAAAAATTCTTGCCGAGGATGCTTGGATCCAATGGATGGTGCTTGTGGGTGGTGTTGGCTCTGTTCTTTTGGATTGTACTTGTTGTTCGTCAATTGGTTTCAGTTTCTGCTGTTCCCCAAAATTATTTTGTTCATCAATGAAATCAATTGCTTGTTTGTTGTTCATGAAAAGTTTGAAATAGATGATAATAACTCTATCAGTGAATGAACAAGTGGTAACTTGCATCAAGGGTATTACAGACTTTTCAACTTCAAACCATAGTTTAGGAGGTCGGAAAAGTCAGGGGCGGATCCAAAGAGAGGGGAGTGAGGGCCCAGGCCGCCACTCAATTCGCAGAAACCCAGGTATATAGCCTAAGATTTAATGCTAGTGCCCCCACTCAGCCCAACTAAAAGGCCCTCACTCATGCTAAAATTATGAATGAGAATAATTCAGCATACTATGTATATTGTTGTGCCCCCTCTCAGATTTTGTCCTGGATCCGCCCCTGGGAAAAGTCAGGTTAGCAAACACACTGGCTTGGCTTAAAATCATAATGCTTATAAGCTATTTAAGCAAAAAAAAACCAGCTTTAAGCTAAAAGCCAAAGCCTAAACAAATAGGATTTTTATATTCTTCCAATATAAAATTGCTTTACCTATAGTATGCTGGCCCTTCTCGTCTCTCTGGCTGGCGTGGCCACCACCGTGAATGCCAGGCTCAAGGCGATGCAATGGACTCCAGCGCACGCCACGTTCTACGGCGACGAGACCGCGTCGGAGATGATGGGTACGTTGGACACGTACATTGGCAGTGGCTAATGGCAGGCTCATTTCCCTGCTTTCGCTTACAAATGTTGATACGTTTTCGCAGGTGGTGCGTGTGGACACGGCAACCTGTTCGCGAGTGGGTACGGCACGGACACGGCGGCGCTGAGCACGATGTTGTTCCAGGACGGGTACGGGCATGGGCTCGCCGGTGATCACGATGACGGCGACTAACCTGTGCTCGGGCGCTCGACTCCAACAACGGCGACTGGTGCAACCCGCCCCGCACCCAGTTCGACCTCGCCAAGCCCGCCTTCATGAAGATGGCCGAGTGGTACACCAGCATCGTCCCCGTCATGTACCGCAGGGACGCCGGTCACGATCGCTCATTCACCGGGTGCCTTACCAGTTGGACTATGATAGCTAATGTGTTAACTGTTTAACCTCAGGGTGCCGTGCGTGACGAGAGCGGGGATAGCAGTGGCGGAGTTAGGATTTGGTTATGTCTCGAGTTTAGTAGTGAAATAATCTAGACTATCTAGGTTGGACCATAAAAATGCTATCTAGACTAGACTGAATTTATGCGGACTGTACACTAAATATTTTTCCACACCTTGGGTTGAAGTCTACTCTGCTCGGGGTGTGGCTCCGCCCCGGATAAGGTTCGCGTTCCAGGGGAACCCGTACTGGCTGCTGGTGTACGTGATGAAGGACATGTGGGTGAAGGGCGGCGGCACGGGGTGGGTACGCATGAGCCACAACTGGGGCGCCGCGTACCAGGCGTTCGCGCAGCTCGGAGGCCAGGCGTTCAGCTTCAAGCTCACCTCCTGCACCACCCGACAGACCATCGTCGCGGCCGACGTCGCGCCGCCGAGCTGGTGCGTCGGGCTCACGTACGAGACCCGCGTGAACTTCTCCTAGAGGACGCGAGCCGAGTTCGTTATTTTATATAGCAGCAAGTAGCAGGAGCTGTGATACTGACAATGCTCTGCTCTGCGGTTCGCCTCTGCTGTTCGTTGTTTTCTACCGCTGTCGTCGTTCCATTTCGTTTCCACTTAGGGTTAGGACATGTTGCGCGTTGCCCCCATCCATGTTACCATGTGGAGCAGTGGGTTTGACGCACGCACTAATGATGTAAGAGCATCCACAGTGTTGAGGCAAACATGAGAGAGGTAATCGTAGAGGCTGCCTCAATCCATTACAAAGGTTAGCCTCCAAAAGCTAGAGGCTGGCATCACCTCCGGGTCTGGAGACAGCCTCCTCAGACTAAAATATTTGAAGAGCCTACTTTTGCCTAAGAGGTTTGGATAGCGGAAAAAGAGATTTTTTTTTTCTAATTTACTAGGCTTATCTTAGAGGCAATATGAATATTACATATTGCAGATAAAATTGATAAGTTTATAGGCTATCTATGGATCCTACCTTAGAGATAATACGAATATTACTCGTTTTGGATGGCCTAAACGGCGCCCTACGGCCAACTCTCCACTACGATCAAAGCAAAAACCTGCAGTGTTGGTGGTTATGGGCTTATGGCACGTCCAGCCGTCCAGGTACTTGTCATGGATTGTTGACACCAGATTGAGAAAAATACTATGTTTTAGAAGACATGAAATTTTGTTGACCGGGAGACTTCAAGTGGAATATTGTGCCTATAAGGCAACTAATTCTACTGACAACTTTCTACTAGTACTACAACCAGAGAAGGCAAGAACCATTTCATGCGAAAACATGGTAGGCACATAGATTGGCAGGATGATTAATGAAATCCTGTAAAGGTGACTGGTGGACCGCTTAAGTTGTCATCACGCTAATGCATTTGCAAATGGCAACATGAAGCAAGAGGGCAAAAGATAGAACCAGCATATAAGAGGCAAGAATATTGATTTGTAAAATACTCACAGAGCTATTCTCCTGAACAAAGGTTACTGACACAACCAAAGGCCAAGTTCAATGTTATCCAAACATGCATCACTCAAGCAATTTCAGCAGTTAACTGGTTTTAGTTTGGCAGGTGCCGGATCAAACATCACATAAGGTCCACGGTGACAATGGACAGTTCTCCAAAGATCCCATTTTTTTGTTATATCTAGTCAACTTACACATTTTTCAGGTGCAATAATTTAATATTTTGCAGCTACTATGCGGATGTGCAGGATGGATCTCTAGTCAGCCAACCTCAAACCAGGGCAGGGTACTGTTTGGCCTGCAGACGAACGCGCCTCTTATATTCTGCTGGATCCTGCAAAATAGAAAAATAATGCCAATGAATCAGATGAAAGAATAAGGGACGGCAGAATCTTATTCATTTTTTCTTTCTAACCTGGATAAAGAGGTGATAACCATCAGTCTGAGCAGGATCAGCTGGATTAGGCTGATCAAGCAAGTCCTGTATTCCAACTAGAATCTGCTTAACAGTGATAGCTGGTCTCCAACCCTGATAATGAGCAACTCAAAACTGTAAATTCGCTAGTGTGGCATTAAATAAAACCTAAAAATTTGCTTGCAGGCTTACGCTGTCCTCATTAAGAATCGACAAGCAGACTGTTCCTGAAGGATAGACATTTGGGTGGAAAAACCCCTGTGGGAACTTGCATTTGGGAGGTTTGCTAGGGTAGTCCTCACTGAAATGAAGGGTAAGAGGATAATACCCACCTTCCCAATCAGTCTGCATAAATGGCGAGGGAATAGTGAAAATATCGTACATTAATCGTAAATTCCAGAATGCTTGCTAGGAATTAACAGGCAAGACAAACAAGAAAGAGACACAAAGTGAATAAACCAATATTCATGCTACGAAAATCATATTGCAGAACTGGAGAAATATAAGAAACAGCATGCTTGAGAAAACAGATGCAAGCAAGTCCACCAGATGCAAGGCAAAATGATTTTCGCTCCCAGTGGCAATGACTATGAAGACTTAGTGGTTATGGCGGCACACAATCCTTCTATCAGCAACTCCCCCCTACAACATTCCTTCCCCTGTTAATCCAGCATTTTGCACACCCTGTTGCATTGCTGTGAATAACCAGAAAATTATATTCCTGCACTCCTTCCCCACTCATCAATGGTTCTCAGAGATGGCAGCAGTGGAGCGTCGCATCTCAGCAACACTGCTAAACCACTAGTCATAGTGAAACAACATTGAAGTTGCCTAGGGCATTTCCCTGGTGACATTGGAATGGTTAAAGGCCAGTCATGTTTTTTTTAAAGAAAATTCTATCCTCGTAAACATAGTATGGAGAAAGTATACCTCCTGAGCTCTATAACTCCCAGGTTGAGATAACTAGTAGAGCGGACAGGAAGAACTGATGGCTAGTCATTTGGCCAGGAACACCATAGTTCTTGTTGCAGTTTACGCCCACACTCAAAGTCGTTATGACCACTTCTTGTTTGCTCCGACCGCTCCAACCACACCTTCGTACTCCGATCACATACTCGTAATTTCAGCTGATGAGAGTTACAACTACGTTCACGCTATGCTACGCGTTTTCGTAACCGTTCCTTTGACCACGTAGTATTGCTCGATCACCGACCACGCTGAAAACTCGATCGCCGTGGCCGTAAAGCTTATGACCACGTCTTCTGCTCTGCGACCGTGGTCGTAACTCGTTTACGATCACGTCTTCTGCTCCTGTGGACACCTCCGCTCGCCGTGGTGGTAACTCGTTGCACGTTTGTGAAAACGACGAACTCGATATTTTTCGAGAGCCAAAGCACTCCGCTTTCTTTATTTCACTCCTCTCGTTTCGATCACCCTGATCGCTTCCTTTTTCTGTTTCCTCTCGTTGCATTTTCACGATTACATCGCTCGGCCTTTTAAAGCCAATTTACATAACTAGCAAATAGACACACAAACCAACTCGAAAACTGAAACTCGACTCGATTCGTACGCGACACCGTGACAAACCGACTCGAATACGACTAAACAAAATTGCTAACTCTAACAGTTCTGCTACCCCATCAAACCAACAAGCAATACAATCCATGGATAAAATACCACAGTCCAGAGCCAATCTAACCTATTAATCTACCATGATACAATCGCGGCATAGCAGCAAAAACGTAAATCCCCCGCATGCGAGATCCGATTGAGCAGTATCAGTAACCAAAAAAAACTACAAATCGAACCGGGGGGGGGGGGATCTGGTGCCTCAGTTTAATACAGGTGCTTACCCCCTGCTTGCCTGGGATGTTGCAGTGCCAGATCATGAGGTTCGCCGACCCGTCGGCCATAGTCTCCGGCTTCGCCACGAACCCCTAGAAAAACCAAGAGAGGACCATATCAAAACCCGAATCGGCGAATCGGCGGCACGGAACGGGGGGAGAGAAGCGGGGAGCAGAGGTGGGCTGGACGGCGCGGACGTGAGGGTGGTTCTTGCGCCAGGCCTTGCGCTCCTCGGCGAGGCGGCCGCGTGCGATCCCTCCCGACATGGCGGCGGTGGCAGCTGCTCTCTCTCTCTCTCTCTCTGCCGGCTCCTCGCCCGCTTCTCGCACGGTTCTGGGTTTGGGTTTCGGAGTCTCTTGGCCTTTGGTGACGAACTGCTGCTTATTTTTTATTTGAGTAAATTTTACAAAGTCCTAGCTTTTAGACATTGGTAACATAAAATCCCATGTTTTTGACAATCTTTTCACAAAATCACATATTCCCAGCTATATGATAACAACAAGACATAGTTTATTATTTTGTCTATCTTCTTATTCTATTCTCACAGCGCTGACCCACATACAGATGTGTATATAGAGGAGCAACGACATGCACCAAACTAACATGGACCGTGGGAGCATGTAGTGGGGTACAAGGTAGGAAGAGGCCGTCATTTGCGCATCACTCGCATTTCTCGCGTCACTTTTCTTCACACGCTGCCCATCTAGAGAAAGCCGAGAGGAGAAGACGCTCGGAGGAAGCAATTCATGGCGTTGAAGATCAAGGTTGGTGCTAGCCACGGTATGGAGGAGGCTAGTGTGGCAAGCATCTACGAAGAAGGTATAGCCATCAAGTTAGGGTTATGGTTAGTTGCAAATTGGGGGTTGGTCAATTGAGTGATTTGCCATAAAATTAGTTGTAGTAGGCCCTAATTTGAATGGTTTGTGATCGATTTGTTGCCTAATTTTGGGATTTTGAACTACTTTGTTGATTTTCAAGCTCAATTTGGGTAATTTGGAGAAGTGCCTCCTATTTAATTTGAGGACATGGTTTTTTGAAAATGCAGCGAGTGGATTGCAGCCTCTATGACAAAGTTTCACTCTATTTCGAGGATTTGGAGTATTGTATTAGAAGACAAGTACCAAGCTGAGATGTGGCAAAAAATTGATCCTAGTGAGAAGGGTGGCTTGGGAAGGGGATGACACTGAAAGAAGGTTCTCGCATGTCCTTATGAGGTAAAATGGCACCTTTATTTTTTTATGTAGATGTAAATTGTTTGTTTTTGATGCAATGTTTTAATGTGGTGTTAATGCGATGGTAGGATGAGAATGAATGCAACTTCATATATTGGGTCGTTGGAGAATAGCTTCACAGAATTCGTGTCAAAAGGACCCTGCTAACCAACGCCTGGAGCCCTCGACAGGTCCCTATAGCCATGGCACCAGGGCAACACCCTACAGGTGAGCCACCAAGGTAAGCGACGGGATTTGAAACTGGAGAACAACCAAATGAGGGCAATGTGTGGTAGTTTGCTTCAAAGTCTGGTTTTATGAAAAGATGGCCAAAACATGTGGTTTTGTATTATCAGTACCCAAATTTTGGAGTTATATGAATTTTACTTTTTTATTTTTATTTCATTTCCCGTTTTTTCTTTAATTGACCAATGAGGGTGGACATGGAGGGTTCTATAGGGCCGGTATGTCAGAAGCGGTAGATGGGAGACGGATAACTTATTCTACGATTGCGTTTTTGTCTCATTGCAAACGCCACACGAGTGAAAAAAGATCAAAAAAACAGCTTTGAAACGGTTCGATTTTCCTACAGCGATTCTCGATCGTTTCTGAAACAGGCAAGTAGCCAACTATCTCTTCTTGCCTTGATAAGAACCAAGTTCCAGAGCAACAAATTGACCATGCGAGATAGATATTGGTTGGCTCCGCACCATTTTTTTTGTTGGATATATATGTTGGCTACTTCGCTCTGTACTTGCGCTTTGCGAGATGTCGGGTGAGATAATAAGTTGACGGACGCACTGGAATTACCATGGGACAAGGGGGAACAAACATTCTTACGATACGTGAGTTCTGATGGATCATGAGAAAATTCCTATAAGGCCCAACCCAATGTGGGCCTACTATGGATCACAAATATGTTTTGGGAACATTTGGAGGAACGAGCCTTGGGCCGGTATGAGTGGTGTGGCCCAATAGTCTTTTCTCTTCTTTTTTTTTGTGTGTGAATTGATTGGACATATCTTGTTGATGTGGAGAGAGAGAGCTCCTCTGATTAGGTTGACTGGTAAACCTTATGTAAATTGAAATAATTCTGGTAGAAAGAACTATGAAGAGGTAAAACTAAAAATAACCACCTTGTTAGGTTAATTCAACTCAACTTCATAAATATGTCATTACCGTGTAAATAGGGGTAGGCTATAGTACGACGCATATTTCCTAGCTAGTTTTGGTGCTTGTCCTTCTAAAACCTACTAGGATGCTACTCGGTTAAGCTGAAATAAACTGACTTATGGCTGAAATTGCACTGTAACTGATAGTGCCTTATTTGGTGTAACTAAATTTAAAAAACAAAAATAGGAAAATAGGTTAGCTCATCATAAACAACGCAAACAAATACGGAAAAAAAACCAACAAAAAAAGCTCAAAAGAGCCAAAAAGGCATAAAAAGACGAAATTTAGGAATAATAAAAAGTAAGCTAGAAGCCAGAAGTTCAAGCCAAAACAAGCGAGGCCTAGCTTGAACTCATGCGGCCGTAAAGTACCTCTCTAGGTTCTAGCTACTCTCTACTTGATTGAATTTGGTAGCTAGCTAGTACGACATATCTTCCTACTTGGTTTGTAGGGTCAAAATGGATCCGATAATTTTGACCGGTCTAGACTATTTTGAAATACATATTATATAAGTTTCGGATAGTATCGGATCAGAAAATGAATGCCAAATTTTTCTATTGGATGCAAATATAGATTTGGTAGCTTACGAACCGTCTGTGATAATGCACATATTAAAGAGAGTTTTTTTGTACGAACCATCTATGATAATGCAATCAGAGATGGTTTTTTATATGAACCGTCTGTGATAATGCTTAAAAATACACGCCCTACTCCCGCCTGTTAATATTCCGATGCAAGTGATCCTTAAACTTCCACACGGATGGCTTGTGTGCAGCGCGGTGTATAATTCCTTGATACCACAAACTTAATCTCTTCTAAACTTGGCATCTAGTATTTTTTTGATCTCCTTCCTCTCATCTATCCATCACGAGTTGTTCGGCTGCAACCTTAAACATGAGGCCAACAACTTACATCTGGAGCAGCTTCTTCGCTCACGCCCTACTCTCCTTCGTCGAGTCGCTTCCATTTGTCAGCTGGACCTCATCATCCACCGTCAACGGAGGTGTCTTCTTGCCGCTCAGGAAAGGGAAATCGCCCTCAGCCTCATTCTTCTCTTCAATATGTACAAGGCGGAAGAAACTCTTGCGACAGTGGAGAGATACATGGATAACCTTGATGATCAAGCAGAAGCGACTGATTCTGAGAAAGCTTATCATGACATCCTCTTTGAGATTATGGGCCATGCTAATGACTTGCCCAGGCTAAAGGAGAAAATGGAGACGGCAAGGACAATCTTCACAACATTTGAGAACTCGGCCGCTAATCCTCCAATTCCAAAAGTGGAAGAGAAAGCATATGAAGCCTAGAGACCAAGATCTAGGAATCTCTTTTAATGACTTTTGTAATAAAGTTGACTTGAATGTGTCTTTGGTAAAAGTGACTAGTCACACTTGTCTATTCTAGCTGATCGACCAGTGGCTTCTGTAGTTCATATGTTAAAGGACAAAACACAGATGGTTTTATTTAAAACCTGTCTGTGATAAATGACATAATAGACCGTTTTTTTAATCTGAATCATCTGTAATATTACATCTTCATAGACGGTTTTGGGGGAATCATCTCTGATGTAGTGTCTAATATTAGGCTTTTTGTAGTACTGGGTTATGATGTTCTGAGAAATATTCATGACCATATTCAATTTGATACGCATTCGCTTCGTATTTGTATTCGACATTATTCGTATTCGTATCCAAGGTATCCATATTTGTATTTGCATCTAGCAAAAAAAATATGAAAACAAATATAATATAGCATTATTTATCCGTATTTGATCTATTTGCGCCCCTGTTGGTTTGGACCTACCTTGCCCAACAAATGGTGCAAAATCGCTAGCTTGAATATACAAAACTAGCTGGATGGCCAGACAATTTGTGCGGCTAGATTTGTCAACATTTGTGTTGTACTAAAGAAAATTTTATGTGCTTTAGACTAGTTATATATTGTTGTAGTGGAATTTTTATAAACATTGAAAATGCTAAGAAAAATTCAAAGCTAAAACACAACTTTTTTAAAAGAAAAAACCAAAATACATCTTAAGAAAAAATAAATTAGGATAACCTTTGATTAAAAAAATAGTGAGCATGATACGTTGTGATAGCATCATAAATGTGGTAGTGAATATGTTCCTAGGGAAAACAATGACTCAATTTTTCAAGCAAGGCTTACTTTGGTTGAAACTTATCGCTTTTTCAGTTCTCTACATCCTTTATATCCCTCTCTTTCATGTTTTGGTCCCGACTCGCGACTCCCGAGTCGGCAAAAAATGGCAAGATCAACATGGTGTGGACCGCAGGTCGTAGTGAGAGAAGCAATGACATTGAGGGCCACAACATCCAGCATTGCTCTGCTCTAGCTATGGTCACCATTATTTTATTTTATGCTTTCATCAAACTGTAGACAAACTTTCTCTTGCATTTGGTTTGTTGCATGAATGAGTGTCAAGAAAATAATTAATCTTCCTGTAATCTATTGGTCATTTCTAGGACTTTGCTATCTCAATTTTTTCGTGTCATATCCCTGAATGCCACTTCTATCCAGATTGAAAGAAAGCCCATAGGACACATATAGATAGCCCAAGGTCTACATGTTACGAACGGCTAGATGAGGTCAATTTAGTCTTGATTGGTATTAACCTGCATCTTTCCGTGGCATGAGAGGAATGGGTTACATGTGAAATCTTTTTTTTTCTTATATGGATTAATTTCTTGGATGTTTTAGATTGTTTAGGTGTACACAACATTTCCTAGCTTAAAGTTAGATTGTTTAGGTGTGCCAGAATTGGCGGCGTAGATTTTTTTCATTTTCAACTAATTAACGTGGTAATTTGTAGCCCTTGAGAGAGAATATGGTGGCTTTTTATTTTTAGATGGAATTTGATCAAGGCTATGCATTAGAATTAACTCTACCGATTTGCTTTCCATAGTCGATGGTGACAACCGGCCCTCCCTGAATTTTTACACACGCGAAGTCCTTAACGATACACATAAAGCAGAGTTCTTCCATATTTTTCATGGAATTCAACTTTTATTCATTGATTTGACCAACGTGTTGATGAATTTCGATCTTGGTAGAGCTTTGTGTTGCTACCAGATACTCCCTCTATTCTTTTTTATTTGACACCCTAGACCCCATGCGGCTAAACTTTCTAAAGTTTGACCATTAATATGTTTAAAACTATCTAGATTGGCTATATGAAACTATATTATATGAATTATCGTTAAAAAATATTTTCATAATATTATAATTTTATTAGTGTATAATAAGATAAATTTACAAAAATTTTGTCAAAGTCAAACCTCGGAGACCTAAAAAGTCATAAGTGTCGCTTAAAAAAGAACGGAGGGAGTATTCTTCTTCTCTATTGATGTAATTATGGGGCTGCTTTCTCTTGTTCCTATATGCTATATATACAGATTGACATTTTTCTGAGCAATATGTGTTGTATGCATTTATAACATTAGAGTCCTATTTGTTATCAAAATGTGCAGTCTATTTATAGCCCATTAATTCACACTGTTATAATCTAAACCTACCAAAATCAACGGTGTAGATTTTCTATTTTTTTCAACAATTAACATGATAATTTACAGCCTTTAAGAGTAATGTAACACCCCGCCCATCCTCTGGGCCTAGAGTGCTACCATCATTGCATAATAATAACACTTTTAAACATCTGCTAAACAATTTAAGCAACTCTATTTTTTTCATGAAGCAGCGACCACTTACACCATACCATTTTTAAGCAACTATTCTAACTTAGTAGTGAAGTTAAACATACTAACAAAAGCTGGATAAGCGACGTGCTGCAAGAACGTGAAGATATTCATGTGCTATATTCGCCCGCGCATGACGTTCTCAACGGTTACCTAAAAATAAAGCAACAAAATAAGGGTGAGTCCAAAAACTCAGCAAGTACATAAATGAACGATAAACACTACCAAAACATGTAAGCAATTTAACCAACCATAACATAATCCACATGCATTTTCATGTTCCAACATTGCCATATCATCAATGCAATGCAACACTGCTCTACATGTAGGGCTGTAAAAAAAGCTCGAGGCTCGCGAACTGTTCGAGTTTGGCTCGTTCTAGACTCGATTCGAGCTTGGCTCAAGCCCCAAACGAGCCGAATTCGAGCTTCATCCTAAACTCGCGAGCTTTAACGAGCCGAGCTCGAATAGCTCGCGAGCTTAGGATTTTTTACCCCTCCCCCATTTCCCCGCACGGCCGCTCCCGAATCCCGCCCTCTCAAATCACGCCTCCTCCTCGGTCCTCTCCCACCGGCCGGCGCCACCCGCCTCGCCGCCCCGACTCCTCGCCGCCCCGCCGCCGCGCCACCGCCTCGTCGCCTCCGCCGTCGGCCGCCCCACCCGTCCCCTCGTCGCCCCCTCTCTCCCCGCCGCGCTCTTCGCTTCCCCTCCTCCTCGCCGCCACGCCTCGCCGCCCGCCGGCCGCCCGCCTGTCCTCGTCGTCGTCCCCTCCTCTCCCGCTGTCGCCCTCCTCGCCCGCCACCGACCCTCTCCCGCGCCTCCCCGCCGCCGCCGCCGCCTCCGGCTCTCCCCGTCCCCTTCCTCTCCCTGCGCGCGCCGCCACCGCCTCTCGTGGCCTCGTCCCCTCCTCCAGTCCCCCGCCGCCGCCTCTCCGGTCCTCCCTCGCCGCGCCGGATCGCCGCGCAGAGCATCCGATGGTCGGTGGTCGCGCCTCGTCGCCTCGCGCGCTCGTCCCACACCGCCGCCGGATCGCTGGCGCATCGGTGGTCGCGCTCATCCGCCCCTGGGCGCCACTCGTCCCCACGCCGCCTCCTCGACTCGCCACGGCTCCGTCGTTGCGGTGCCGCAGCGGCCACGGCTCCGCGCTCGCAGCGCAGGTACTCCCTCAGTCCACACCGAGCCTACACGAGCCGAGCTCGAGCTCGAGCCCAGCTTGAAGTTCGATGTCGATCTCAGGCTCGCTCGAGCTCGGCTCGAGTTTCTACCGAGCTCGAGCTTGCCAGGTCAAGCTCGCTCGAGCTCGGCTCGTTTACAGCCCTATCTACATGCACTTTTGCTTATTGTCGTGGCTACGGACCAGAGAGGAAGAGAGAGTATGATAGTGGAGAGTTAGGTGAGTAATGGCTTAGGGCTTTTTCCCCATGGCCTGTGCTGTGTGTGTGTGTGTATATATATATAGTATAAATAACAAGGGCACCATGGTGTCTGGACACCAAGTCTCCATGCCTTTGGATTGCTTTTAGATGCGTGCTAGTGTGATAGAGACTTTCCATCCATGATTAAGACGTTCCATTCATGATTAAGACTTTCCATCTATGATTAAGACTTTCCATCCTGATATACTATATACCATTGCACTTGCACGTATCTAAAAGCAATCCAAAGGCAGGGAGACTTGGTGCCCAGACACCATGGTGCCCCATTTCAGTTTATATATATATATCCATCTAGGGAGTGCTTTTACAATTATACCATTACATCCAAGTATTCCCTAGAAGGGCACTTATGTCATTACACATGTCCCATTTTGGACCTTACATTCCTCTAACAGGCCTGCTGGGCTTAGGTGGGGGCCATCCCTACAACACTCATCATATTGCATATACTGGTATTATCGAGTGAACACCTGCCGATGTTCACCCAAATTCTTGGGCCCATCCATTTCGGCACGGAGATCTCTCCACTCCCGTGGAGGCCTACCGAAGCAAGACTTACTCAAGAGCACTCCGGATTAGTCAACTAGCTTTACTTGTAGCTAGACACTTTCTCACTGCCCTCACTCTTGAGTGCACATGATGCAAATGCAGATGTCCATTATCATAATCATGCTCATCATTAACATCATTAGTAGGTAAGCATCATTGCCCACCTTACTCCATCATCATTACCATCATTTACCATGCAACATCATGTCATGTAAACATAACATTTCCAAATAAACATCATCATATCATGTAAGCCTCACATATTTTCATAAACCTTTCGGTCTACCGCTCTACCATGCACTTACCTGTTAACCAAGTGGAGCGAAGCGACGTGCGGATGGTGTCGACTCAGGACCTCCACCTGAACAGGAAATTAATCTGACTCAACACATCAAAACGAACCAGTGCTTAAGTGAGCGGCGACAACTCTACGTGCATAACCCGACTTTGGCATAAAACGCCCGGGGTTAAGGACCCGTCACACAGGTACCAAAACCCCCATCTGTTTCTCTTTTCTTTTTTCCTCTTTTCTTCTCTTATTTTTTTTCTTCTTCTCCTTTCTCTCTTTCTCTTTTCTTTTCCCTTTTTTTCTTACCCGGCCAGCCCTTTTTCATTTCCTTCCTCACCCAACACCCTCTCTCTCCTCACTTCGATTTGATCGAACGGCCTTATCCTCCACTCCTCACTCCCTCTCGTCTCCCTCGCCCCTATTTCTCTCGGCCGTTCGGCCTGGCGGCTCCGGGCGGTGCGGCGTCGACGCGCGGTTGAGCTCGGCTCGCCGGCCTCGGGCTCACCACCGGTCGACCTCCGCGCCCCTATCGTCCCCCTTCTCCCTCTCGTTCGGGTGACGCCACCGCCACCAGGCTTATCGGCCATGGCGCGACGGCCAGCAGCTCCACTCTGCTCCTCCGTCGCACCCGCCCTCTTCTCACCCCCTCCCCTCTCATGGATCTAACGACGTCTTCCTCAGATCCGGCCAGCCACGGCTGGATCTAGTGGCTCTCCCCTTGGTCTCTGGCTCCGGCCTTTGTCCCTAGGCCTCGGCCACTCCCTACGGCTTGAGCTTGCCGGCCACGGCTTGTAGTCAGCCAGCCGCCCCCACTACCAGGACGGTTTTCCCCCTAACTCTATGTGCTCTTCATCTACTTTTGCATGCTATTGTGCTGCGCTATGGGGGTTCTGGAGGGGATGGTGGACGTACTCACGGGTTGGCTTGGCATGGGTCCAGCGGTCGCCGACGTCCTCTGTTGTCGTCGATGCCGTCCTCTCGCGCTTGGCCTTCGAGGTTCCTTCGGGTCTCCTCTCTTCTTGCCCTCCTCCTCCTTGCTCTCTGGTCACCCTCTTCCTCACGGTCTCTGTGCGGTGTGGCTGCCTTCGGCTTGACTGAGGCTTCTACTTTGGCAAAGAAGGGAACGAAGTAGGAAATAAGGTGGGTTGGCTTCCATTGCTGCTTGACTTAAGAAGGGAGGCTTGCAGATAAATCTGTGGGCTGCAAGGTAGAGGTGGCGAACATGCAAGCCATGGCAAGCATGCAGCTTGCCACATCTCTTTAACAGTTGGCAGATGCATGCAATAGGCAGGGGTGCCCTACGGGCTATTTTCTAGCCCTTTTTTTAAGCTAGGAATCTAGATTAAAATGTTAAGACTGATCTATAGTTATCTAACCTTGGTTGTAAATTTGAAATAGATGGTGAGCTGAAATATAAGATAGCTTACTACTGGTATTACAAGTAAATGTAGTGGCTTCTTTTAAAGTTGCGTATTTTTGGATTTTATATGATATAGAGGTTTTTTACCAGTTTTAGGTTGGAATTTGTATATAAATATAACCGGTAATTTTCATTTCATTTTTATTCTTAATTTCTTTTTAATTTACATATTTTTGGATTTTATATGGTATAGACTTTTTTTCAGTTTTAGGTTGTATGTTGCATACAAATACAACTGGTGAATTTCATTTCATTTTTATTCATAATTTCACATATTTAGGGATTTTAATTTGGAATTCATATAAAAATTAGATTGCTAATTTTTCTTTGCATATTGTTGGATAGTACATGATATGGAGTTTTTCTAATATAGTTTTAGGTTGGAATCGTATACAAATGCGACTACTATTTTTTGTTTATTTTTTATGCCGAATTCATTTTTTACTTTGAAGTTCAAATGGAAATCAAATTGCTAATTTTATCCGGTGCACTTCTAACCAAATAAAGAACAAATAAAATAGAAATAGTGGCAAGCCACGATGCTGAAAACTCGAGTGCTCCCACCATGCATGATGCTATCACTCCACTGGCCTTTTACCTAAGAATGAAAACAGCAAGCATGAGATTTGAAAATCTCAGCAAGCACCCAACAACGGTCGCAACACGGTGAGTAAAGGACAAGTAACGCAAGCAAGCATTTGACACGAGTTAAGTGCAATGAAACTAGGTTATCGAAAACACTGATACAAATTGGAGATAAAGATCATAGGAACAGTGGCATTAAAGATAAATGTTATTTAGCAAGTTATGGCAATGGCGCTGACGATTACTCCCCACATAGCCGGTTATACAAGAATAGTCAGGCACAACGCTGTCCTCGACTGTATATCCGCAGATGGGGTGTAATATCCTGAGTAACGAGAGTGTACGACCCCCGTACATTACCCGGTGGGTGGAAATCTCTCCTATATGTGGATAACCCCAGACCAGGTAACAGTTATATTATTAATATATTATGTGGTGTGAATTTAAGGGAACTAAGAGAAAGCTAAGATAATATTAGGAGAAGTGAAAGGATTTGCTAAGATTGGAAATTGAGAAACATGATTCCCGATATGAGGATGATGGGGGATGATAACACGGTGACAAGGTAACTGATACATCATAAACATGTTATATAATAAGAATTTAAGAAAACTAAGAGATGGCGATGATAAGGCTATGATAAGTGGAAGGGGTTGTTGAGGCTAGAAACGAAAAGCTTAACTCTTGATATGAGGGCGATATGGAATGATAACAAGATGGTAAAGATCCAGGAGATAACCTAAAAGGAATATTATAACATAGCTCTCGCAAGGGTTGCCATTCATCCAAGTTTTAGTATGTGTTAAGTGATTATTAGTCAGATTAACATGTATCATGCATATATAAATCCGTCATGGCCCATAACAACATAAGCAGTTACTAGATCATGGTATTAGGAACTAGAACATAGCAGTCCTAATGTAAAAAGAGTGCTAATAATTTTAAACCTAAATTAAATATGTTCATATGTTACCCCCATTAATGGTTGAAACATGAATTCTAAAATACTAATTAAAAGCATGAATTCTAGAACATTTTAACTGAGCATTCTAATAAACATAAAAACAGGTGAAATAAAATAACCTAGAATATTATGGTATGAATACAGTACTAAAAGACTATAACCAGGCAAACATGAGCGATATAATAATAACCAAACAACATTAGAGATATAATATTGACCAGATAAGCTTTAGTGATATGCTAGTAGCTAGGTAACTTTAGCGATATGATATTAGCCAAGCGATATGATATTAGCTAGGTAATTGTAGTGATGTGATATTACTTGGGTAACTTTAACGATATGATATCAGATAGGTAATTTTAATGATATGATATTAGTCAAGCAAGCAAGAGTGACATGATAGTTATACTCAGTGACAAGGTGACAAGTAAACTGGAAACACGTGATATGCGAAACGGAAAGGTCACGGCCGCAAGATACTTGCCTTGAGTATGCTCGGCGGATGCGCTGTACGAAGGATCTGAGGTGCACAACCATCCGATCGTTCCTTCAAACGCCACGTGCAAACCTACAAAGTGGAACAGAGATGAATTAGATACGGTCCAGTTGGAATTGACAAGAGATGACGTGAGATTCGCTTGATAAAGATAAATAGGTTCGTCCACCCCTTTCGCCGTGCGAATTGTTGTTCGGCTAGGCAACCACGTTCCACGGCCCGACCCAACAAGACCACCGTACGAACATGTGATTCGACCGTGCATCCAACTGGCTGACCATGTGACCGTGAAAAGAAATAGTTATGGCTGCTCTAGCCACCATTGTTGCCACCTCCGGCCGCCACCGCGTGCGTGCCGCTGTCGCCGCCGCCTCGACCACCGCGCCATGCACCATCCAATCGCCATGCCGAAGCCGCCACGGCACTGTGCCATGTCCGCCACCGCGCGCCGAACGCCACGAAGGTCGCCTCGCCGCGCCACCGCGCCTCGCCGCCACCACCGCCAGCGTGCACACCACCTTCGGCTGTGCCGCCTCCGGTCGCACCACCTCTGGCCATGCCACCCGCGCGCTGTTCCTCGTGCCGCACCTGCATGCCTCTGCCGATTGGCACCACTACCTGCCGCCAACACCTCCTGGCCTGCATGACACCGCAGCCCGCCGCGCGCCTTCAACCTCCATGGCCTGACGTTGCTCGGCCACCTACGTCGCCGCGCCCACCTGCGCACCACCGCATGGCGCCACGCTTGCGTCATCGCTCGCTACGCTTATCGCGCGACGCCGCGCGCACCGCCATGCCGCCGCGCCCATCAGTGCCGCCTCCGGCCTCCACGGCTTCGCTGCGCCGCCGCCACCGTCGCACAATGCCGCGCTCGCATCGCCGTCGAGCTATGCCGCCACCTGCACGTGTTACGTCCGCTCGCGCCATACTCGGTTGCTCGCGCCGCCAAAGGAGGAAACGAGAGTGGGAGAAAGATGGGTAATGGGAGATTGGAGAGGAGGAGAGAGAGAGAGAAATACACAAGAGAGTGAGAGAGTTAATATAGATTAGAGATAGGATAGGGAGATTAGGGATTAATTTTTTTCCTTTTTTTGGTGCTACACAAATCCAATTATTAATTTTTATTTTGAGCTTCAATTTTACTTTGAAGTTCATATGGAATCGAATTGCTAGTTTTCTTTTATTTTTATTCTGAAGTTCAATTACTAATTTTTATTTATTTTTTGTTCTAAATTTTAGTTTTACTTTTTGTATGGAAATCAAATTGCCAATTTTGTTTTATTTTTATTTCGAATTTTAGTTAATTTTATTGTACTTAGCGTTGGCTCTTTCTTTTAATCTAAATCAAATTGCTAATTATATTTTTTTATTAAAATTTCAGTTTTTTGTTAGAATTCCTATACAAATCTAACTGTAAATTTCATTTATTTTTTATTTTAATTTTCAATTTTACTTCGAAGTTCATATGAAAGTCATTTAGCTAAGTCCTTTATTTTTTATTATGAGTTTTAGTTAATTTTTATTGTACTTAACAGTGACCTTTTCTTTTAATCTAAGCCGTTATAACGTGGACCCATTAGATGGACGGCTATATCTTTCCTCTTTTTCTCCGGTTAATATGAAAATTTCTAGCTCTTAAAAGCAAACATTGTGGTTTCGTTTTTCCTCTGCTTTAATAAAATAATAATAAATAGATCGCAAAAATTAACACAGTCCTCACTGATCTTATTGCTTAATTTATAACCTGATTAGCCAGCCTCTAGCTAGAATGATCAAGAAGAATGGAAAATGTTTTGAAATTGGCGGTGTTGACTAGTTGACCCTCAAAACCAAGTACCATGGCATTGGTCTACACGTTAGCCTGAAGCCCTGAAGTGTTAACAAAAAGGTCTGGGTCGTGCAGATTTTTCCCAGCTCTGCTTTTCAAATGGCAGGGATGTCTTTTTGGCCGGTCAAGCATGTCGGTTACTGGCAACAAAAGACAAGATAATTAACCTTCATGCAACTACAACCTGCAGACATTATGCATCTTGCATCAATGGCATTGACGCGATCGATCTGTCTCACTTCGATGTAGTGCTCATCTGATGAGATCTGCACCTGAGCAGGATAAGCAGCAGCAAGCAAGTAGGAATCCGCGATGATTCGAGCGCGGGGACCACATCCACTCGTGTGCAGTTCGATCTCATCTTCTCTTCCACATGACCACATCCACTGGGAGCTATCTGGGCTCGATCGCCGTTTTGGAAAAAGCCGTCCGTTCCTTGTTTTGGCAAGCCAACCGCGCGGCCGGCCGGCGGCCACTGATTGCTCAGTGTCCGCGCTGAAGATTTTTTTTAAAAAAAGGCGATGATTCGAGCGCGGTGACCTCGCTAATGGAGAAAGCGGCTGTAAGGCGAGGTGCGTTCCGAGTAAATTGCAGTATCCGCGGCCGTCGCTTTGGGTGGCTTTATTCGGCCGCCGAGTTGGGTAGGTGGATGAGATTTTGTCGGAATCGTGGAAGATAGAAACAGCTACGTACGTTCCTATATGAGCTGTGTCGTTCTTATAGAGATGTTTTCCTTCTTTTTATTGCTGCCGTCACTATATAGTTTGAGATATTCTTGTATGTATAACCTCTTGCATACTTACCTAATTTCTAACACTACTACAAAAAGAGTTATTACAGATGGTTTTCTGAACTGTCTGAATTTATATGTTGGTTTGTGAGCTGTCCGTAATAAATACAACACAGACAATTTGTAACTAGAACCGTCTATGAAGAATATTATCACAGATGACTCAAACCAAAAATCGTATATAATACTTGCACATCACAGATGATTCTACCTACTACACATCTGTGATAGGCGAGTATCACAGACGGTTGGTATATAGAACCGTCTGTGATACTACCCATTATAAACAGTTGGTAAATAGAACTGTCTTTGATGTGCAAGTATCACAGAAGATTTTGGTTCGAGCTGTTTGTGATAGCCCTTCATAGACGGTTTATACCACAAATTATCTGTGATAGTTCATTCTATACTTAATTTTTTTTTCTATTTTTTGGCTAGCCTCAAGAAATGTTAGCTATGCCCTTTGAAAAAAAGCAAATACAACAGCAAAGACAACAACATATTCCATTTCCATTTAGATTAAAATCCACCATTACAGCATAACATAAGAAGACATTTACAATTTTATAAATGTAAGTTTAACGGTTACAAACTCAGAAAGATGCTTAACACTACAAGAAACTTCAGGCTAATGTAAGTTAGATATACACATCCTTTATTAAACTACAATCTAAAACATGTGGAGCGGGAAAAAGTTTTACGTAGCAAAAATAAAAAGGCAATGAACGCCATTTTCAGCTTTTATGCCAAAATCAACAGAATGCCACACTTTTGGATGTAACAAGCAGAAGCCTCTTACCGATGTCGGTGACTTGGAATAGTGCAAATCTGCCATTGCCTTCTTCCATTCCATCTTGCTTCAAGTGAATATTCAGCCGCCCTTGCTGAACCCCTTCCCACCTATGCTGCACACAAATGAGTTGGAGTAGTGCTAGTTGTGTTGGTTCTTGGAGTACGGAGAGGGAGATTAATAAGGGGCGAGAGGTGGGGAGGAGACCGGTGTCTGCCGTTGATGTGGAGAGAATGGATAGGCGAGATTGGGATCCTGGAGGAGATACCGCAGATCAGTGATGTGGCGGGGAATTATCAAAAACAGTTCGGATTATAAATCGTCTGTGACAAAGACATCACAGACGGTTCTTAACAAAAACCGTCTATGATAACAAGAGATATCATAGACGGTTCTTATTAAAAAATTGTCGGTGATAATAGCTAGACGGTAGACCACAATTTAAAGATAATATATCGGTACAATATAAACAGTTAGTCTCAAAAGATAAAATAGCAATGTTTTATATGGCTTATATATACTTGTTTGAAACGTTTTGGCGAGATCTACAACTTTGCAGTTGAGGCAAAACTCAAATTCCAAAGGGAAGACCAAGAAAAAGAGCAAAAATAGAAATTAAAAACTTACGACGCAAATTCGGGGCCAAAGATGAGCGATTTTGGAGGTCTTAGAGGGCAAGGTGCAAGCCGATCATTTTTTGGATCGGGCTCATCGTTAGCTTTTCAACAAGTACACGAATGTCAAAAACGGACACCGTATGTAAAAGTTATACCTGTTTTACTAAAAGTGTCTCGGAATAGAATTCTATTCAGACTCAGACAAAAGATTATGAAATTTTGAAGGATTGCGAGGCGGAAAAACATCACAGGCGGTTTTTAATACAAATTATCTGTGAAGTATCACAAATGGTTTAAATAAAAACCGTATGTAATATTTGGCAATATCACAGACAATTCTTGATAAGAATCGTCTGTGATACTTCACAGACGGTTTGTATTAAAATCGTCTGTGGTTGTATTTAATACTGATTGTTTTAGTTAACCACCTGTTATTGTATTGTACTTAGGCCCTATTTGGCATAGCTTCACCATGACTTCATGAGTCATTGTGAGTATTTTTGCCAAACACCCTTTTGCAAACAAACTTCATGGGTGAAGCTCCTTTTCTGCTCTCACAAAGGAATGGGAGATGTGAAGCTGAAAAAGTAGCTTTCACAGCTCTCTCCTCAGAGCCCATGATCCTAAGAACCCACTGTCCCTCTGGCTCACCAAAATTACACGCATTTACCACTAATCCATCCCGTTCACGAAACATAAACAAGGTACTAATATTGCTTCCTAATGATTTTAATTTTTTTATTATTTATTATTTTAATGTTTTAATTCATACTCATTCAAATATATTATTTTTTAATTCATATGATCATATACAAACATACAACTCTAAATGTTAGAACAAGTCAGGTAGACAGGGGCATCTTGGACAATTGCCCTCTCTCAGCCATGCATGGAGCTGTTGGTGAAGCTGTTTTACCAAACAGTTTTCCAAAACAGATTTAGCTTCATCGGTGAAGCTGCTTGTGAAGCTGAAACAAAAAAACAGCTTCACTAGTGAAACTGAGCTATGCCAAACGGGGCCTTAATACTGATGGTTTTGGTTAACCGTCTATGATGAAGCGTCTAGTATAGCTTGTTTTATAGTAGTGTAAATAAGTCTAAGTTTCCACGGAATATTGGTTGGGACAATTTATTTTGTGGCTTCTACTGATTTTGTTAAATGTAGCTATATATAAAAGAGAAGGTGATACACATCTGCATGTTATTCTTAAAAATGACCAAAAAAACTGATAGAGTAGTGGTAATTTACAAATTTTAGCGGCCATACGAGGCTACAAGTTGCCAGCGATGGGCAGCCACCATGCAACGGCCATACCGTCCGAACCTTGCTAGTACTACGTCCTTGCATTGGTTAGCCTGCAATTGGCTACTGTGACTATAGCAAGCTAGCCATGCGCATGCTCCTACTTTCTACGAGAGCATAGTGATGCAATTGCTGTAAACTGCTCTCAATTAATTGTGTAGCAACGGGGTCAATGACTCTGGTGGACTGTTGATGAACATACTAAAATCAATTGTTACATAATAACAGTTTACATAATATGTTGTTTCTTAAAAAGTGCTATATTAGATAGAATAAATCTTTAGATCCCATTTAGAGCCCGCTCAGTTGGCTGAATTTTGGTGACTTATAACTGAATTTTTACTGTAACTGACTAAAATTGCATTGTAGTTGATGGTGACTTATTTGACATAATTAAATTTAAAAAATTAAAATAAAAAACAGATTAGCACATCACGTATAATGCAAACGAATATAAAAAAGAACCGGTAAAAAACTAAAAAACGATGAAATTTAAAAATAATAAAAATAAGGCAGAAGTCAGATGCCCAAACCTAAATAAGTGGTGCCTTAAAGCACAGGAATATTAGATGAATTTTACAGAAAATTCGTGTGGAATAATTTAATTCGGACGTTGTAATTTGGGCTTTTATAAAGTACGTGAGTGGCATGCTCACTGCTGCCTATAGTACGGTTGTTATTGCTCGTCCCACCCGTTTAACACTGCACATATGAATGCCACTTGGATTCTCTCGAGGTGGGCTTTACCTCTGCACAATGCCAGTCAATCACCTCAAAATGCATAGCAGTTTCGACTTTGAAACCAAAGTGGGAGGTCACTACCACTGTGCAAAGACCAATCACTTGCTCACGTACGTTTTGCAACCGGAACAGAGCTTCAAAAGGTACGATCTGCCTTGCCAGGCTCTAGGAAAAACCTTTAATTAGTAGGATAAAGAAAGACACTTACCATAATTGCGTGGACCACAAAACCACTCATTGCTATTTTAAGCTGCCTAGTACAAATCTCAAAAGGAGGTATCCTCACTGGTTTTGCACGCTCCCATGCACAAGCTCAACAACCTAGCCAACGAAAAAAGAAAATTCAGCATTCAATGATTTGGACCTCACGTAGAAAAACTTTGTGATAGAACGGTACTGTGTAACCGACGCACCAATCATAGATAGGTCTAATTCGGTAGGGACTTGTATGTCAGTGATATAACTACTTTATCATCAGTTCATAGTAATCTAGAGTCGTGAAAGTGTGACGATCGATGTATAGTACATCTATTTGATGACTACATTTTTATAATAGGAGGTTTGTGGTGTTCATCATTTGACAACTATTAGATCTATCATATACGTACTCTAGCACAACATATATGTGAATGGATATTATTGTTATAAGTACAGATAAACTTACAAATGACGCAACTGTACATTTTCATGCGCGTGAATCTCGAGATCATATTGTATATATGATAGCAAGAGTTATCATATTCACGACTTTGAAAAGATCTGTCAACCTTAAAGCTGATTTTTAAAGCTAACCAACATGGCAAGTGAGTCGCCACATAGCCAGTATAACTATCTTGTTTTCAATTGATCTTTGTAATATTCGATACGAGCCATATTCCATATACACAAAAGTAAGACAACACAGCCAGGACGGGAAAAGAGAACAGCCAAAATAGGAAAAGGAAAAAAAAAACACTGCAGAGACAAAGAGTAACCTAGTGGCTTAACATCACACAACAAGGGCAAAAGGACGAGGGAATATTACCAGGGTCAAGTGTTGCTTTGTTATTTTATAGCATTTGGCTCATAGCCACACAAGACAGAGAACACGGCTGCTAGCTAGTGTGGCATTATGTTATGGGAATTGCAACTGCTCTTACATTCTATGCAAAATAATAGCACCAGATACTTTGAGCAGTCTAACCTCACTCATCCAACTAAGTGCTAAACTTTATCCAACTACAATCCATTCCATCCACTTATCTCTATCCGTACTGGTCTCTCTATCCCCATCAAGAAAATGCTAATTTAACGATAAGCCTTATAAAAACCAACTTTGCTGTCAAAGCCTTAGAAGAAAAATAAACAGTAACCTCTGTAGCTTAAGTTTGTTTATCTATGTATTTTTCTTGCATTTCTTTTATCGTTCTCTTTTTAATAGAAAGAGAGATTGAATTGAGTAAGCTGCTCACTGAGATTGAAGAGAAAGCAAAAGTGAACGGAGCGCTTACTTGTATTTGCAAAGAAAAAGGCGAGAGGATAAAGCTGCTTGATACCCAGTTATCAGGTAAGAAAAACTTTACCTACGACCATTTTTTGAAATAAGTCTTGTAGAACTTACAACTACATGGTTGTAGAAGGACTTACGACCATATGGAGTAGTTGTAGTAAGACTTACAACTACATAGTCGTAGAAGAACCTACGACTAGAGGTAGTCGTAGTAAGACTTACGACTACGTGATCGTAGAAGGACTTACGTCCATATGGTTGTAGAAGGGCTTATGACTATAACGAGTATTGCTTGGACCAATTTTAACTCTTTTCGCAGAGTCCATGGCCGAAAAGAAACATCTTTCTAAAGTAATGACTCATAGTAAGGAAGAAACGAAGTCGATGAAGGCAAATCTTCAAGACTGAGGTATTCTTCTGAACAATCTAGTCAGTGAGTTTTAGTGTGGAAAAGATGATTCCCACTGAGGAGACTACATCTGCTCACACGAGTATGATTGCACTACAAGCCAAGAGTTTAGAAAAGCATTTTGATACTCTAAGGGTTGATCAGACGGAGTTGATCAGGGATGCAGTCAGGGGGGCGCTGTGAGCTATGCGTTGGCAAAACTCAAGGCATGCGATCGGAACTTGAACTTACATCCCATCGAGTATGACTTCACCTGCCTTTTGGAGGAGGCGTCTGGCTTGATCGAAGAAGTAGAGCCATTTGGACGAAAAGTGTATGAAGAAATGGAACTTAGCTTTTCCTCTCCTCCAAAGTAGAGTAGATTGTAAATAAAAACAACTTTGTAAAGGCTTACCTTTGGGAGATGAATGAACTTTTTTCCTGCAATTTATCTTGTTGAGCAACCAGTATTTGTAAGATAAAAAAATGAAATGAAAAGAGAACGGATTTACAGCTAAGAAATAAAGCTATATGAATAACTCTATCCTAGTCCCCGACTATTTACTTAGTTTATATAAATAACCTAAGCAAATAGTATAAAGTAAAGTATGCTGAGAGCAGAGTAATGTATCTGACCATCGTTGTCGAATTCGTTTGTCACGTACTGGCAGCAAAAGTGAGGAACGAGTCGACGCTAGGAAACTCCTTCTAGCGGTCGTAGAATGACTTACGATCAAGGAGCAATCACAGTATGACTTACGACTACGTGGTCATAGAAGAACTTATGACTATATGGTTATAGAAGATCTTACAACTATACTACCCGACTTACCCCTTATTGATAAAAGGTATATTTAAGGAATAATGATATGATAATTTGAGGATTATTTTATCCTTGTCAGTATGCATTAGGTTTTGACTATAAAAATATCTGATCAATCTAAATAGAAGTAAGGTTTTTGAAATACCATAAATACTCTAAAGCCTCTATTTTCATCTCATTCTAGAGCTTTCGAAATATCAGAAACCGTCCTGTCTATTACCATGCGGATTTTCCGGGGGAACATGCCTTGTACGCACATGCAACGTACGAGCTTATGCAATATATAGTTGATATTTAATCGCTATGTTACTATTCATACTCACTAATCCTAGGAGATCGACAAAAAAAAATCATACGCAGAAGATATGATTCTGCATACGTGTCCACTTGGAGGACGAAACACAGCACCTGCGTGTCCCATACGCAACCCATGTAGGCCACGTCCCCACCGACGTGGGCTCACGTTCCGACGAATAGTCATGGAAGGCTACGATCGCGATCTCGCCCACTATTATCACCCCCATCCACGACGATTTGCTCTCTCAAAAAATTATCCACGCATGCCGTTTATAGCAATTTCTATTGGCAAGGTTGTCGCTGCCCCCGCCTCGTACTAGGCGTGGGCGGGCACGTGAGGAGGGCGGATCCCCACCCAAGGGCGCGGATGGCGAGGCTCTCGTACGTGTCGCCATCCGACCGGCCCGTCCGTACGGCCGCGGGGCCCGGGAGGCCGACCGGCTCCCCACCCTCGTACGCTCGCGTGGGCCCCGCCCTTCCGGGATTGGCACCCTGGGCCTGCGCTCCAGCTTGGCGTGGCCGCCACGGTGGCGCTCCGGCTTTGCGGGATGTACGCATGGCGTGCGCTCCTTGACCCGTGGGACCGACTAACATTGGGCCCGTCTTGTCAGGGATGCTTCGAGTTTGTTTTTGGGTAATCTGTGGGTCGGTGGGAGGATGTGGAGTGGGGAAGGCACCCCCGTCTTGGAAGCGGTTTTCCGTTTCCTGACTTCCTGCCTGGCAGTTCCGTCCATCAATTATTGTTTTGCAAATGTAACCTCGCGAAAGTTTCTTTTCCCTTTTCCATGGGGGCATCACATGATTTTGGTCCTCTCTTCATCCAAATTTATAAGACGTATTTTCTTCTGTCACATAGATCAAAGAGATAGTTAAAATTATTTGATTACTTATAATTATTCTCTCTAAGCACTATATTCAATACATATATGTAGAAAATAAAAATAAAGCAGCATATTTATTATACGCATAAAGAAAATACCACACTAGTTTTGCATTAGAATATTAAAATGACATTCAAAAATACGTCATATAAACTTGAGTACTACAGTAAGCCGTAGCATCAAAGTCATTTCCTGAATGGAACTGAAAAGACATGAGCACATGTTGTATTAATTAACCGGAGTACAATGATTTCAGTGGCCATCTTAGGGTATGTATAATGATATAAACTAGTTACTAGCTTTAAGATAATTTCTCTAATGATATTAACTTTTAGCATATAGCTTATAACATGAATAGTCCCACATAACATCCTCATATAATCTTAGAATGTGTGTATGAGACTAGCTCTTGATCAAGAGCTAGTTTCTCTCTCTTCTATTAAAATATGGAATAATATGTTTAGAGGTTGTTAATTAGCCGCGTACATAAGCTGATGCATGGAAAGATGGCTTTTGCGATACGTACTTCTTTTCCATTGGAAAAGTCGGTCCAGTTAGCGTACCATAGACTAGTCTCCGTGCATCTTGTTCTTTCAAAGAGTTAAGTGGTTGCAATCAGGTCTAGAAGCCTGCTTTTGATGTGAAGTTTATTCAATGCATAAAATACTTCTTAAAAAATTAAATCATGTTTAAGGTGTGTGAGAAGAATACGTACCTAGCTAGCAGTGGCGGAGCATATATAAAACAAAATGCAGGGAGAGCAAGGCTAATATAACATAGCTGCTCACCGTTGCAAAATAGGGAAAAATTAACATTTACTTTGTTTTTAAGTGGTAAAAATCAGTATTCTCTTAAATAAGTTTCCTGAGAAAATTCTTCTCAGAATGTATTTTTTTTTTTCTGTTTTGGGTTCAGCATATGTGAGGTTCGAGCATGACACACAAAGTTCCAATTGCTTCTCGATCTCATTTTATAAAGAGAAATTGTGAATATATATATATATAGTAGGGACAGGGCCCTAGCTACTGTTTCCTGTAAATACAAACTGTGAGTAAATAAAAATGGAAAGCTGTAAAAAGAACAAAACCTTCACAAACTGGACCCAAATATGCCCTATTAGCCAGGCATGCGTCGCAATCAAACATATTGCATGCCTACAGGTCAGTACTACGTAGCTAGAAACTCTTCCGCCCGATCAAAGCTATTTTAAACAACAAATGTACTTTGGTGTCTATAATGGATGGATTAATTAAATTAATAATCCTTGTGATGAGTACTATGTATGCTTCTTTCTCACAATTTGACACCACTAAATTTCTGTGATCTGTTGCACGTACTCTTCAGTGGGAAAAAAATTATGTCGTCAGACTGTCACCAGTAATCGCACCCTATCCTGGTTGGCCAAGCAGCTGTTTGTAGCTTAATAAAAAAGGATGTTGCTGTGTTAATATATGCTAGTAAGACGTCCGTATATTACAACGACATTTTTAAAAAGATGAGCTTATGCATTTATCTCAGACTTTATACTATATGAAAGTTTTTTTAATAGAGTATTTTGTGAAGCTCAAGACAATTTACCTTGTGCTAAGTGATTTAATAAAAAATTGAAACTAATACTTCTTTTGGATTTTCTAATTTTTTTAGATAGGATTTTCTAATTTATATGGCACTCCTATGTTCGAAGCAGATCTTAAAATTTTTTACTAAATAAACACGTTTTACATGGAATCTTAATTATGTATCTTAATTATGTGACATGTTGTAAATATCGTTGTCTTGGTATTTACCGTTTTCCTTGGCGTTTTATTCAGGAACACACACCGGAACATTGTGTATTCATTAAGGTAGAGAGAGTACGTTCTGATACAAACCACAAACCCGTTACGATAAAGCCACCTGCCATCGAAGGCAGTGGGGACGGAGAGACTACCGATCGAATGCCAACAAACGAGGCAATTGCAAGAAAAGAAGAAAACGACCGACAACCACCAAACGAGCATCCTTAGGGCATCTCCAATGGTTAACTAGCAACTAACTAGAAGACTTCCATATCATTTATATAGTACACACTAAAAGCTAGCATTCTAAAGAACTATCTATAAGGATAGCTATTTGATGCTTACATACACACATAGAAAAGGACTATCATTTATAGAGGCTGCATCGTTTTACGTTATAGACTAGTGCTTAAGGAAGAGCTGATTCGGTTTTTTTTTGCATACTCTCTTTCCTCCGCATAGGATATATGTTGATATGTACATACATATAACTAGCTGACTCAGACCATTGGAGATGCCCTAATGACTGAGATGCGCCGGCCCGCTTCCCTCCAAAGCTCGAAGTTCAACGTCGTAGGGAATATTTACAATATCTTATACCGGTCGGTAGAAATTAAATTTAGCTATTGATTTATCGGTGGTATAATAGATTTTTCTCCATAATTTTTTAGAGAGTATTATGGGCTTTTCACTGAACTTATTCCTAGGCAGTCCATGCGTGTTCATTTCAAGCTCAGTTGTGCAATTATGATTTTACCTCTCATGGAATTTGTACTAGTAGCATATTAGGAAAAGTGTAACTTAATTTTAACTAATATGATTTATTGGATAAAAACAATAGACAGCTCATATCTATTTAAAGATACTAGAAAAGAGCCCTTAACGTATGTTTTTGGGGCTATACTACCTCCGGTGGTGTTCTCAAATGGCTGAACACATTTGCATTCCGCTCTATCCGAATTGACCATGTGACCATCATTCCGCTCCTTCGCGTTTTATATTTTGTACCTTATGTAATGTATGTGATGCCACAATTTGGCATGTACTCCTTGTCTTTTGTCGCAGTTGTAATATCCACCACGGCTTCTAGCTAGTTTTCAGAGGACATGTTAACTTGTTCGCGAAGTGTATCACACGTACTAACATTTATAGTGACACCGCTTTGTTCGCAAGTTAATAAAACGGTGATGTAAGTACATACAAATTTGGATGGGATGGTGGAAAATCAAACTAGCTAGCTAGCTATGTCAGTATACATGAAGGTAAACTGAGCGTGATGTTACCAGTTAGTGTGTGAGGTGATACTGTTTGGAAAGCAGCAATTTAGCAGGAAACAATATTTTTTATACCAATCGTACTATTCATAAATTTCGGCTTCAGCTTTTGGCTTATTTATCACTATTAATAAATTTCGTCTTTTTTCTGAACTTTTCGCTTTTTTTAGCTTTTTTGCTGGTTCTTTTTTCCCGTATACGTTCGCGTTGTCCTTAATGAGCTAACGTATTTTTTCTTTAAATTTTTAAATTTAATTACGCTAAATAAGCCATCTTCAACTACAGTAAAATTTCAACTGCTACAATGCAAGTTCAGCCATAAACCACAGCTTTTCAGTCCAACCGAGCAGGGCGTAAATCTTCGATGTTCCAAATGATGCATAAATGACTGAAAAAGTGTAGTAGGACACACAAGAAAAAGGTATATGATGGGGGGGAAATATGATAAAAGTGTTTGCACGTGTACATGTAATGCACGTTCTTTGAAATGTAAGGGCCTGTTTGGAACAGAGGAATTTCATAGGAATTTTGCAGGAATTTTACAGGAAACAGTTCAATTCCCGTAGGAATCGGGAAAAATTCCCGCATTCCAAACAGGGCCTAATAGTGAAGTAAACAACTCTAAGGTCCTGTGTTGCAAGCGCATGAAAGAAAGAAAAAACATAAATATCAAAACTATAGGAAAGCTATAGGATGCAAAGCACAGGAAAACACAGGAGCATGGCGTTTGGATCAATTTACAGGGAAAACACAGGAAACTTAGAAAATCGTGCGTATGTGTGTGAGAGCGCCGCGTGAGGGTGGTGGCTTACGTTGGAGCTCCTATCTTTTTTTTTTTGCTTTCCTCCAAAAATATAGGAAGAGAGAAATTTCAAAGCAATGGAATGGACTAATCCTCCATTTCAAACATCCATAAAGGGAAGAAATTGAAAAGGTGGATTCTTTTCGATTACGATCTATAGTTTATGACTGTGACTTATGATTTTTACTTCTAGTGTGAGTATTTGTATAGATGAATCGAATGCTGATAAGCCGCTTTGAAAAGGCTATTACGATAAAATGTTTTAAAACGATGACAAAATATTGCCCTACTTATTTATTTAAAAAAAGACAAAAAAGATTTGCTTTTATTCAAACGAGCATAACCACAAGTGATAGAAAAGTATAGACATGGACAAAAGCGAAATGGACTGCCCATCGCATCAAATGTGTACAGTGAGAATGACAGTACATATGTGGCCAACAATTGTTTCCACTCCCCAAAGGAGTTAAATCCACTTTTACCACTATTTTATATTGTATTTACAAAAATAGCAGTATGCCAAATGTATTGATAAAAATATCGTTTCTGTCGTGTGGTGCGCAGCGGCAGCGCCCGCAAGATTGATTTCCTCTTGGTGCCTGGGTTGCATGGGTACCTTACATGCACGGATTTGTTTTGCGCTACGTCGTGTCATCTCGCTGGCAGTTGGGCACTTCACGCCAGGACGTGCCATCGTGCCAACCCTCCCACACTCGGCGTCGTTTGGTTAGCGTCGGGCTGCTGCTCACAGCATTTGCCACATGCCATTGGTGGGCTAGCTGTTCACGCGAGTTCCTGCGCTTGCGGTGTTGTGTGCGCGGTGGGCCACCTCGATCGACGAGCCATTGGCTATCGGATGTTTGGTGACGGGCCAGATCGATTGGAAAAGATCCAAGGTGAGACTAATCCACACTCTCATGTGCATATACATAAATGGGCTATTATGGATCTAATTCTATAAGGGCCGAGGTGCCACATAAAATTTTTTTGGGTAAGATACGCCGAAGCCATGGTCCATGTCGAATTAGCCCCATGATGACCTATATGTGTGTGCGCACATGAGGGTATGGGTTAGTCCCGCCTTACTAGTTTAGCTTGAGAATCATTAACATATAAGCCTAGAGCTTCCAATGGTAGCAACCTTCGATTAACCGTTTTGCGCAAAGTGAGGAGAAAGTGCAAGCGGGTTGCTACGTGTGCATGGCCTATCTAGAATAGGGATAGGCCT